>BLKR01006755.1:0-50663 GCA_011170035.1 Teleogryllus occipitalis | reverse complement strand
CTGCCCCCGTCGCCCCCGCCTCCCCCGCCGCCCCCGCCGCCCCCGCCGCCCCCGCCGCCCCCGCCGCCCCCGCCGCCCCCGCCGCCCCCGCCGCCCCCGCCGCCCCCGCCGCCCCACCGCCCCCGCCGCCCCCGCCGCCCCCGCCGCCCCCGCCGCCCCCGCCGCCCCCGCCGCCCCCGCCGCCCCCGCCGCCCCCGCCGCCCCCGCCGCCCCCGCCGTCCCTATCCGTCCCCGCCGCCCGCGCCAACCCTCCGCCGCCCGCGCCCCTGCCGCCAGCGTTCCCGCCACCCGCGTCGCGCCACCGCCGCCGCCCCCACCACAAGTGTCGTCGCCAAGCGCAGCAGCTTCCTTTTCGGCGCCCCGGCCGCAGGGGGAGGAGGGGGCGTGGGCGGCCTGGGCACTGCGCCCGCCACTGGGTCACGGGGGCTGCGCGGCGGCGGAGCGGTCGATACTGCGCGGGCGCTGCGGTGGCGGTGCCGGGGGGCGGGGGCGGGAGGTTTTCAATGGGGGCGAAGGCTGCGGGAAACCGTCACGAGGAGAATGAGACGGCGTGTCGTAAAGTAAGTGGGGTTGGGAGGAGAGAGAAGGGGAGGTGGAAGATTCGCGGAGGCGTGGAGTGAAGAGGTGAAATGGTTAAGAGATGTACGCGGTGTAACTGACAGTGAGAAATGATGGGATATTGTGTGATGTGATGTTGAGAGAAATGGAATGCGGTATGGATTCTGTGGAAGTAGTGTGGTGTGTGCGGAGTGCCGTTCATGGAACGCTCCACAAATATGTCGACTACTCAGTGTAGTGTGTCGTGCACAGTATTCCGTGTGTGTTGTGTGGTTAATAGTGGCCACTGATTCCTATGGGTTAAAATGAGTCCATCCATTAGAAGCATCCTATAAAGATATGTTTATATATATATAGCCCCTGAGATGGCTCGTGGGCAGCGTTCTAGCTTCCCGAGCTGTGGCCACGGGTTCGATTCCCGGTCGATGCCAAAATAGAGTTGTAGCTTTCCTTTAAAAAATCGTCCCAGTTTCAGTCAGCTCAATCAGGCGGATGTTGCTAGTTACGGTGAAGAGAATACGTCATGTTCCCCTCATGTCGCTCTAAACCCCAAGCATGGGAATTTAACTAGGCCGAGGTAGGGGGGACACGGGTAGCAGGCCGGCGACGTTGGACTACCGAACCAATATATACACACATATATATACACATATATACACATATACACATATATATATATATATATATATATATATATATATATATATATATATATACACACATATGTGTGTGTGTGTGTGTGTAGATGATAGAGGGGAGTAAAAACGATATTATGGCACGATGAAAGAGACGAAGTGGCGCAAAGCGATACGACGTGGAGTAACGGCAAGAAGAAGTAGAGATGTTAGTGCATTTGTATAAGTCATAAGTAGCTGCGTGTCATGTTGCGTGCAGTTGATTGTCCATGAGAACTTAGTGGTGACATACTAAAGAGTAATGCTAACAGCGTTTGCAAGTTTTAGTCAGTTACAATGAAAAAAATTCATAAACAAATAAACGCAATAACACAAAAACACACACAAACGATTTCCCATTCAAATCAAATTTCCAAAAATACCTATATTAGTACAGGATTGAAACTATATTGAGTACACGATTCATGTTTCAAACGACAAAAGAAAAGTTTGGGGGAAAAAATCTCACCGCCGTGTTCTCCACACAAATAACATGAAAAATGAATGATTATATTTGAAAAGACCTCTTCCCGACGACATTATCTGCTCAAAATAGAGGCAAAAGTTCCTCTTCCATTGAATGTAGCAGCAGCGCCCACGCTGGGCCAGGTGGGGCAGTCGAAACGGGAGCGCGAGACAGAACAGAGGAAGTGCGAACGGCAGACGAAGTCGCTCGCCCGGGCAAATTCGCTTCAGAGCAACTTCCGAGCTCGCGAACAAATTCAGGGTTTAACTCCACGCTTGTGGTTGGCAACACAATAGGATTAAAATTTGGAAACAGTGGTAGCTTCCTGTTAATTAAAATTTCATGGAAATTCAAAGGCTTCATACATAACCTGGCAGAGGTATGCTTCAAACAACATACTTTGTTGAGACAGGCACAGTGTTATATATAACGCTAAACTAAATTGTAACTTTTAATTATTATTATTATTATTATTATTATTATTATTATTATTATTATTATTATTATTATTATTATTATTATTATATTATTATAATTATATTATTATTATTATTATTATATACGTATCGGCCATTTATGATCACGCTACTAGATTTCTTCCGAAACCCAGTCATATTTATCCCGGAGATGTGTGACATTATGTGGATCAATTTTTCGGCTATATTGCTTGTTTAGACAAGGTTGTTAGGCCTTCATTTACGAATAATGAGGTGATACGATGATGATGATGATGATGATGATGATGATGATGATGATGAGGTTGAAGCAATAATCACAAATATGACCATGCCCACACTGCCATACAGGGCCCGGCTACTATTACTATTATTATTATTATTATTATTATTATTATTATTATTATTATTATTATTATTATTATTATCATTAAATGGGAATGCAGAACTTAGTAAATTTGGTTAAGAAACATTGCTACATTCGAATTACTATTTATTTATCTGGAATTAGTTCTCTTAATGTTATTCCAGGATATAAATAATTTCTTGAAATGTGTAATTCTTTATATGAAGAATTTGAGGAACAAGGCTAACAAACATACCAATGTGTTCTCTTAATTAAATACATTCTGTTGCTCAGAAAATATTCTCGCATATTTTTTCCATTATTTCTTTCTGGTAAACTACAAAAAACTAACATTTGAAGGACAATATCACAGTAATGATAGCCCAGAGCGTAGCCAAAGGTGTCAGTCATGCGCGAAGTGTAATGCTGCTCTACGAGGTTACCCTAATTACTTCGAAACTGACTAGCTGCTAGGGGTTGAAACTAAAGACAAAGTTGTTGAGTTCACCGTGAAGTGGGTCTTCCTCTTCTCCTTCCTGTATCACTCTTGCTATATGCTTACTGTGGGACCGATATCGACGGCTCAATACATGCAGGAGGTCCTAGGTTTGAGTCCCAACGGCGGCAGGATTGTCGACACTAGCTTTTCAGCTAGGTCGAATTCAGTCGCTGTCTACAGGAGAATTCTAGCTGCTCTGATCGGTAGTTTTCCGTGGCTTCTCCGATCAACACCAGGCGAATGCTGGAGCACTAACCTCACAAACAGGCCATGGACCGCGTGCTATCTTATCTTCCTCTTCCTTGTTCTATCCTCATCCCTTACACACACACACACACACTAACGCTAACATGTATTGTATAAGTTTTCATCCCCTACGGTCGGCTAGCGGGATTTCTCACAACTAGGTATCTCCCACCAGTGGGGCACCACCCCAGCCAGACAAGCTCTAAGCTCCCGACCGGTCTCCCGGAATATGTGGTAGTGTAGTGCATGTTAGTGTAAGTGTGTGTGTGTGTGTGTGTGTGTGTGTGTGAGTGAGTGAGAGAGAGAGAGAGAGGATAGGACAAGGAAGAGGTAGGAAAGATCGCGCATAGTTCGTGGCCCGTTTCGTAGGGTACTTTTCCGGCATTCGCCTGATGTTGAATGGAGAAACCACGGAAAACTACCGATAAGAATAGCCAGCCGCTAGAATTGTCTTCGAGACAATGACTGAATTTGGGCTAGCTGACAAGTTAGTGTCGAAAACCTCACCACCGTCGGGACTCGTACCAAGGACCTTCCGGTCAGAGGGACCGTAGTGACAGCAGTTGATGCCCTGAGACATCATACCCGGGCTGGCCCTCCTGAATATATAATCCAGGCGCAGCAGCATAGCGAGGAGTCACTCCCGCTACCACGGCGCTCTAGTGAAGAAGTTCAGTAGACATGGGCTTCACTCTCCGTGCATCATGGTGCCACGCCCTCTTCAGCTGTTGCACTCTACCTCTAGCCACTTCCAGCCGCCCGGCCGATCTCGGCTGCGGAGGCCGCCCTTATGCGCTGCCGTCTCTTCGTCCGGTCGTCACCCGGCTGCCCGGAGCAGCACTGGATGTCAACCGCTGCCGGACATCAAGGTTACCGACACCTCGAAGGTGCTGGCCGACACAGTTCTTTCTCCCTCTCGGGGAGGGATGAGAGAACGGTCTCCTTGTGACGCCGCAATACCATTAAAATTGTCTAAAGCCACGCAGCCATGACCTTTCATTTTGGACCTGTGGGTCTCCTTGTATATAAACTTTTTTTGTATTCTGATTCTTGATTAAAGTGTCGGGTGTCTACTTGTGGGACTGTCGTTCTCTCCCTGACTCCTCTCCCCTGTGGATAGTATATTTACCCATACACACATACTCATTCGCGCAAACATCATCTTTTCACTACAAGCCGGTTAACACTATATTTCTAGCAGCCTTGTGACAAGGAAAATACCGTAGGGAGAAAAGATTCCCACCAGATAAATTTATTTACCCCTGGATTGTGAGAATCACACCCCATACGGAAAAACGTGTGTCCCTCCGTTAGAAGGAATATTTTACTAACGACTACATGGAGCAAAACACTCAAAATATGAATAAAAATGAGAACATTTGTTTCCATGTTTCTTTGAAAGAAAAAAGAAAAGTTCAATAATACAAATAAAATATTTTCGATACCAAGTCTTGATAATGATGTGTTCATTAAACAAAACTCGTCTTCATTTCTTCGTGAAAGTGAGTAAAGGTAATCAAAATGATGTTCGTTTTTCATTCAAAATAAACACTGCTCGAAGTGGGCCTTATCTGGTATCCATCCTAACAAGTGCATCTAGTAGTCACTGACATTACACTATTTAGATTTCCACAGTATTTTCAAATGGGGCTGGTCAGATTTGTTATAATTTAATATTTCCGTTGCTCACGGACGGACGGTTGGACGGACGGTTGGACGGACGGTCGGACGGACGGATAGACAGACGTTTGCCGCCCTTCAATGTCTCTGTATCAGGGGCCCACATTCACGGATTCCGGCTACACCACGTGTTAAAGGATTTTGTTTCTAAATTTAGCAACAGGATTATCCATTTAACAACAGTATTAGCACACTATTTTGTAGCTGGCGAAGAAAAGGATGACTTCTCAAGCGTCTGGGGAAAAGGGTGAGAAAGGGGCTTTTGGCTGGTGAAGTATGCTATTACAGTAAACCCTCACGAACAGGAATTACAAACAACCGAAATAATAGGAGTTCGTGCCATAAAATTAATTTTGCCATAATTTTATCTGAGTGTTATAAATGTCCATATTACCGTAATGTCTTGATGGAACCGAAGTTTCTTTCGTGTTACAGTGAAATTCATATTACGCGAGTTTGTGCTAACAAGAGTTATAGGCGCAAGGTTATACATAGGCGCAAGGTTAGCCGGTCTGTCGCATCATTGTGACATTTATTTTCCAATTTTGCACAAATAACTGAATTTCAACCACCCTTCCATTTTACACAATTTCTTACATGTAATTCAAATAATTGTATTTTACTAAAATGCATTAGTGGTTGTTTGGTAGACATCCTTTTAATTTTAACTATTTACTTAAAGGAGTTATACTCAGCAATCGTTCTGTATTAACATTTTAACATTTTTTCGGTGTTTATGTTACAAAGACGATAGTTTGTTTTCATTCCTTTCATTTTATGAGTGTATTTTGTTAAGTAATTTTTTAAATTTTATTTAACAATGAAAATAACGTTTATTTCGGAACCAGAAGTAAGATGTTGACTGAAGTTATTTTAATAATTATTCATGAATATAAACATGTAACCTTTTTTTCGGTAGACTAGGGGTTTGTGGAATGGTAGATGGATTTCCAAAAAGGCAAATGTATTCAAGAAAAACTAAAATTGTTTATTTACTTATTTAACAAACTCATTGTATTTCTATTTTTTTAAAATCACGTGTTGTCAGTCGGGGCGTTTTCAACAACTAGTGATAGTTCCGCGGCAGCGAAGAAATACTAACCATAGACTTCGTTGAAAAAAGCGTTGATTTAAAAATAGTCGCTGTGTTCGGAAACAACACGATTTTTTAAAATAATTTTTATTTTAAGTCGCATAAACTACATAGGTTATGAGCGACTAGTACAGGAATATAATGCAATTACAATTTCGAGAAAATATCTATATTTTTACAAAATTGTAACATTTTTTATGGAAACTTGACGATGATAAGATTGCGTTGAAATTTTCATTTCCTAGGAACTTTTCTCTCTCTTTGATGTGCATGAGGTATTTCAGATTTTTTTATTTTGTTTATTTGGATAAGGAAAAATTATGGAAAGGAAAGGGGTATTTTGCAACAAATTTCTTTTGAAAAAAATAACCACTTCTATAATGAAATGATTTACAACATGACATTTCTGCAGTGAACTGTAAGTAAGATTTTTATAATATTTTTTAGAAAAAATTAACTACTCTGATAGATTTATATTTCTTTACTAAATATATTTTTTCCTCTCTCTCACCACCTAACAAGAGCACAAGTTTTGATACTGAAATAGCCATAAATGCATTTTTGCAAAACGTACTTCGTCACACTTAGCTTTCACATCGTTTATTCTTTTCTAACTACCTGAAAGTTTCCTGACCCAAGAAAAATAAATTATTTAGATTCATTACAAAAATTTATTTTTCTCACGTAAGCCAATGTAGATGAATGGATTGTGGAAAACCTGTTTCACAATAATTGCGAACATTCATGTTCCCATACGAATTGCTTCTTAAAGAAGATGCACAGTATTTTGGAGATGCCAGTAAAAAAATTATTCTCATTTGAGAAATTACCAAAACAAATATCAAATTTACGCATTAAATTACCTTTGTGAAAAACGGTTAGGTTTTTATAAAAACGTTATTTTACCATTAAAATTACAAAACTGGAATGTTTCAAAGTGTCATCAACATATTGCATCTCCTTTGATAATTATACAGGATATTTATACATTATTTATGCGTTTGAAATTACATTCATATTAACGTTCACATTTTGTCATTGCATTGTCATTTTCGCAGAACTAGTTACCGTAACTCATTATTCGAGGTAGTATTGGTATAAACATAACAAATCTGTAAATTATGACCATTTATTTTTTTTAAATATTAACAAAGATTATATGTAAAAGATTACAATCATTCCCAACATTTCAACGTGTGTAAGTAAAATACTAAGCATCCATTTTGAATAAACGATTATGAATAAGGAACAGGCCAAGTACAAGAAATAAACATTCTAGACTGTAAAACTCAAGTTGACCATTATACAGTAAAGAAAATATCAGGAACTACCTTCCCCATAATTCATCGCATGTACAGTCACTTATCTTTGATCCCGGTAAATAAACTGATAAGTCATAAACACTTAATTTTACAGAAGAGAAAAAAACAACTTGTAACTGAATTAAATCAGGTATTAACTAAATTCGAACGAAGGTGATATTCAGATTAAACTATGTGTGTGTAGGTTTTGTTTGAATATCATTAATCCCTGATTTACAGCTTTAATTTAAAGTTGTTTTTTGCTCCTCTGTAAAATTAAGATTTTTCACTTATCAGCTTATTCACCGGAGTCAATGTTTTATGCAGCTTTCTTCTCATTCCTCATCAGCGAATTAACAATTCAGTCACAAAAACATCACATATTGCATTCACTGTGACCCTCCTCACTCACCTACGCTCACAAATGGATTTCAAACACAGTAGACGCTTCATATTTCAACAAAGCACCCACGGCAGCCGTCCATTACCAAGTCGTTAACGCCGCCAAAATACGGATGTATCTCTAGCAGAAATACGCTCTATTTTAAATTTCAAAACACGAATGGAGTTGATTTATTCGCCAGCGACTGCGTGTACTGAGTGTCCCAACATTTCAATTTAAAATACAGCGATCGTAAACGCGGGGTTTCGTATTTTATACGGATCACCTCTCTCGGGGGTATTCGTCGATTCTGGGGATTCACTCACAATGGACGTGCGACGCCGCGGAGCGATGCGGGTCGTGAAGTACTGCGGTCAGTAATTTCACGCGCAGGTGCAGAGCAGTTAACCGCAAAGTGGCCGCTACTGTAAATTTGGCTTTCGCTTTTACCGCTATATTTCTTAACTGATGGGAGGAGCCACACGTTAACTTCAGATAAGACAAATGTTTGGTTTTCACTCCTAAATTTCTAAAGGGAACAATACACCCTGAATTCAACTGGCCGCAGGCAGAAACTGTTTTCAAAAAGTAGATAAACAACAAAACAAAAGTAAATAAAAATAACAGCACACAAACAAATGCTCTAAATGCTAATAATATAAGAGATCATAATTTCGTAATTGAATTCCACAATTTATCACGAGAGAAGTGAAATTTCCCCAGTGACTGAAGAGTGTACTTCAAAGGTTATGTTATAACTATCCCCTCTTACATTCCCGTCCCGTTGGTTATCTCAATCTCCGTCTGCCCGCTCGATTTACTATCCGTCCGTCCGGTCAACTGTCCCTCTACCCGTTCGTACTTCCGTCCGTCCACCCATACGTCCGTCCGTCCGTCCGTCCGTCTGCCCGTCGGTATGTTCGCGAGCAAGTCCGAAGTCCTGATGACTTTGAGATAAAATAACTACTTAATAACTTCCACAGACGTTATACTACGAACAGAACAATTTATTTTATGAATCCATAACACGTATGTTTGGAAATTAACATTTTTTATATAATCAGACGACACACATGACCGCATTTTCTTATGGACTCCATTAAACAAACTTGACTATGATAATATAGTAGAAATGTCTGTCATTGATTTATATCTTATTGTATTTGACACACATTTTTGTATCCCCTCTAGTCAATCACAATGTTTGGGGTGTAGTGTGCAGTGATCCTCATTTTCAGGCTAAAATCAAATATAAAAACTTAGACACGTACAAAATACAGAGTAATAAACTAAATTTATTGCTAATTTGGACACCAAGAGCAAGGACAAAGATATCTCTAACACTCCAGATGTACTCAATACTGATTAGAAAATTTCGAAATTGATTAATAATAAATTGTTATTCAAAGTAATACATTGAGACAAACTGATTTCTAGCAGGAATAATATCGTGACAGAGTAGCGGCTAGTGATTTAGTCAGATTGAAGGGAGGCGGAAAAAATTATATACAGAAGAACCATAGAGCTAAGGGGAGAGGATTAGCCAGTGGCTAAAGAAGAGAGGGAAAGAAGATGGGAGTATCACTAAGGGACCGGAATACGTTTCGAAAGAATGGTTAAGAAAATTAGAAACAAAAAGGAAAGTAGGAATGGATATGGTATTTTAATATGAATAATAATTCAAAACCCAAATGAATACAAGATGAAGTTGCGTCAACTAGTGCAAACTACTTCTTATTGTAATTCCTAAATAGAATGGAAAAATTTTGCACGCCTTTTTTAAGGGTTGTTGAACAAAACTCATCAAATTCTCATTAAGAATAAATTCAGGCAAACGTGGCGGAGAATTTAACAATTAAATTATCGGTTTCTTTAAAAAGTAATTCGACAGCCCACTCCTACTGTTAATAAATTTCACGCATCATTCTATGATGAATATTATAATCAAGAGAAATTATTTTAATACTTCAAACAGGTTTAAAAGATGCAAAATTAATGGAAAGACTACGAAGTACTGTGTAACTTAATCATTAGGAACTGGACTTGCTAAAAAAACTAATATGACATGATAAAAAGATGAAGAACCTACATTGTTGCTACTAACTTGAGATTTTATTTCTGCATACGAATGCAGACAACATTCATAATGCTAGATTTCACTTCGCAGCGAGTGTGAACCTGTAATCTACAAACCATCACATCTTCCTTTCCCTAATTATATGTAATAATTCGCGATCGCGATGGCGATGGCGATGGCGAAGGCGAGTGCGACAGCGAGGGCGAGGGCGACGGTGAGGGCGAGGGCGAGGGCGAGGGCGAGCGCGAGGGCGAGAGCGTGGGCGTGGGCGAGGGGTAAGGCGATGACGAAGGCTCAAAGTGCCTTGCCCGCGAGGCCGAACAAGCTGCGCTGGGGCACGCGCGCACGAAACAAAGGCAACGCAGTGAGAGGGGAGAGCGTGCGAGAAAGAAAGAGAGAGAGAGAGAGAGAGCGAAAGAGAAGGAAACAATGGATAGGAAGCGAGCGAGCGAGACGCAGACACACAGACAGGGGAGCGAGACACAGAGGTGCCGAGAGAGACAGAGAGACAGAGAGAGGAAGAGAGAAAGAGAGAGACGGCAGAGCAAGAGAGATGCTGAGCAGTCGGATGGGGAGGATGCCCCCGGCGATGCCACGAGGGCAGTCAGGAACACGCTCCGTTCCGGGGAATCCCGGACCCGACGCTCGCTTTCAACTTCACACGAACTTTCTCGCCTGTATCGTAATGCTTTAATTACGGCGCTGTATTCGTTGAAAGGCATTCAGTACACTAACCATTAATTATCGGTGGATCGCCACAGACAAACGTAATTATTGTTGCAATAAAATTGATGGTTGGTTAGCAATGAAGAAATGGCAAGTTTTAAGCAGTTAGGGTTAAGTCGCATTATAAACTTGCAGCCCTTTTGTGGTGAAACCCACGGCGCCATCCGAAAACCTCCAGTTGTCCGCCTGTTTTCGGGACAATATGCGCCATCGCTATCCCAATTTGCTTTTCAGGATTTCAAGTTGGGAGCTTCCTCTTATTCGGTCGCCAGTTGTGTGCCACGCTTTTCAGCCAGCTGTAAGACTTATTTCTCGCTCCGGTGTAGAGAAAAAGTTTCCAGATGCTTCGCGAAAAAAAGGCGGATTTTCGGCAGAAAAAAATTATTTCAAGGCCCTGGCAACGAAAAAGTGGATAAATCCAGTTGCCAAATTTAGACAAAAAATCCTTTAACTCTTGCTGTAGCCAGAATCCATGTGTTGTGGGTTACCGAAAAATCGAAGGACGGTAAAACATCTGTCCGTCTGTGAACAACACTAGTGGCTAACCCGTTCAGCCAATTTTCACCAAAACCGATATTCCCCAATCGATATGATTGACGTTGAGGTCCCCTGGATTTGAATACTTTAATATCAGGAGGTACTTTACATGAAGCCCCTGGGATATTTTCAAAATTTTCAATACAACTGGTTCCAACGTTTTTTATTCAATTTTGTTGTTGGATAGTGTGAAGAACGTTTAAGAGAATGGTGTAGGCCGCATGTTCTTTGAAAACTGATTTTTTGAAACCTGCAAAAATTTAGTATTTTATCGGTGTCTTCTACAACTACAATTATGAAGAATGAGACTTTTTCTCTAATTAAATTTTCTCGTTAAAGATATATTTTGAAATAATATTTACCGGGAGCGGTTGCTCAGTACATCAACTGATGTCACTGCCGTGCCTCGGAACGGGAGGTTCTAGGTTCGAGTCCTGACGGTGGCCGTATTTTCGACACTAGCTTTTCAACTAGGTCGAATTCAGTCCCTGTCTGAAGGAGAATTCTAGCGGCCGGCTGCTCTGATCGGTAGTTTTCCGTGGTTTCTCCAAACAACGCCAGGCGATTGCCAGAGCAGTGCCCTAACAAACGGGCCATGGACCGCGCGCGATCCTTCCTTCCTCTTCCTTATCCTATCCTCTCCCCTTACACACACACACACACACACACACACACACACACTAACATGCACTACACTACCACCACTTCTGGGTGACCGGTCGGGAGCTTAGAACTTGTCCCGGCTGGGGCGGTGCCCCGCTGGTGGGAGTCCTGGTTAGAGGGAAACCCCGCTATACGACGGTAGGTCGGTGCCGGATGTCGCCATCCAGCGGGGGAAGATCACCACCATCCCCCGAAAAAACATGCACTACACTAACGGGACTAATGACCCGTTGCTGTTGACGCCCCCGAAGCTGTTGACGCGCCCGGAATCACTAACTAACCAACCAACCAATCAATTGAGTACTTTTTGTGTAATTTTGCATGTAATTACAGGTGAGAAGGCAAGTGATGTTTTAGCACTACTAGTTTTGTGTGGCACCCCGAAAGCCAATCTCGACTGCAGAAACCCAGTTCTCAGAAAGTACCGCTGTTAAGTGTATTTGAAGAAAGAATATTTGAAGGGTGATAAATGGTAGTTGGGGGAGCACCTTCGTTTTAAACCTTTTATATTACATTCTAGAAACAGGCTTCAAAACAGGCTTCGTTCATGCTTTTAGCCGCGATTCGAACCCACAACCCAATGGAACTTTGGACCCTATGCAATGCCTGAAGCCCCTGCGCCACACAGGCTGGCTAGAAATGAGAGAGAATGGGGGTTAGAAAGTGATACATTATATATTTATTACCCCATGGCATAACATACAAAAATCCATTCCTTAGACGGAGCTCGAATCTGAAACCCATCGAATCGAGAAAATAAATTTCCTTGTTCTTATTGGTCGTGGCTCCCCAGGTTGACAGAATGACAATATATTTTACGTTGAAATGTGAAGAAATGAAACAGCATATCTGTAAAAGTTTAAACGGTATAGTTAAGAATAAATTCATAACTTCACAAACGTTTACGTGTCAATTCTGATCGTTTTAAACCTTTTATATTACATTCTAGAATTTATTACGATTAGTCACTTGTTTTCAATTTCTGTGTACTAGATTTGACAATTATATGAACAAGACTGTATTTACATACTTATACACACGTATCTATTTTCTGTGTTTAATTTTGTTTCATTAAATTTGTACATTTACAGCAATTTTAGATCTCACCACCTAAAGAGAGTGAGAAGATTTTATGGTAAAACTAGATAGCCAGTATTTGTTGTCGAATAGTATTCTTTCAATCTTAATGTAAAAATCATAGAAAATAAAAATAAAAATTTCTTTATCGTTTTTTTAAATGTATAAAGTTAAAAAAGGGGACAAATGTAGTTTAAAATATTATAATAACGAATGTTTGGCGAACAAGAGATAATAAGTATTTCTACATTAGATGCTACCATTTGATTTATTATACCTAAAGTTCCCTTTGATATTTCGCCCAACAGTAGCACGAAGGGGGAAAGCTTCCCTGCCACGATAAAATTTATTAGTCGGTCTGATGGATCGTCTTACAGATATTTGGTGATGACAAATTTACGTAAGTTAATTCTCCTCACGAGAGATTGGGAACTCTTTTTGCTTTTAACCAGGGAAATACAAGTTAAGAACATTTCCATCTATATTCTGCTGCAAAACCTACACAGTATATCTAAATATGTCGATAAGTACAACAATTTCAAAAACAATATCATAAAACACGCGTCATTATTGTGAACTGTTAATTTCTAAATCAGTCCCCCTTGCATACATGGCCATTATCATTCAAAACCATATCTAGAAATTCTTATTTTATTACAAACCTTGATCCTTCTACAAAACATTGAATGTGTTCCCTGTTTGGTCACTTTCCTTTCGAGTATCCTCTGCCTGCTTGAACGTCGGCTAGTAATCCATTCCAAGTTCCATTTCATTGAATCTCTTCCCGACCAATGAGTTCTACTTCCTCCACACTGGCGATTATATTTCTACGTCCATTTATAACATTTCCCTACATCACTACTAACATCATCAGCATCCGCCTCGCATCGCGTCAAAAGCTCGTCGTCCCCGTTTCTTTATTCTACGTGCTCCTCATCCGTCTTCCCTTCGCAGGATCGTACCCAAAATTCGTGTCTCTTTAGTCCGAGTGCGCAGGCCATTTCCATTTCCAGCACATATTCTCATTTCTCATTGGTCACGGGCACTCTAGCACTGTATTTGGTTATTCTCTGGTTATTGCTTCGTGACGAATCTCGTAATTTACATTCTTATTCACGGAAATTGTTCACGTGTTCCTTCACTGCTTTTACCTACCAATTACTTTCTATTTCCCCCGCTACCAATTATGTTGCCAATCCCTTGTATCATTTTTTACTATTAGAATATTTGCTTCTCTTCTGGCATCTATTGTTGCTGACGTCTTTATATATTTATTCGAATGAATCGCTCCTATTAACAAACTCTTATGATAACTTATTACACTAGTAATAGTATTTATTCCTCAAATGAAAATGTATGTCCAACAGCTTTGTTGAATTATTATTCGCATATATTGAAAATATTAACATAAGGCTCAAAACGATATATGTAAAAAATGTAAAAAAACTAATGTAAAAAACAAGATCAGATTTCCTTTCATTGACAACTGTTATGATTTTCCAGTTTAAACACGTGGTCGATTCTACAAGTAGATACTTAAATTCGATCCTTAAAATCTACATATAAAAGTCAATACTAAAAGTAGATATTTACGGTCAATAGCACAGGTCAATACCTGCAATCGATACCTGCAGTCAATATCAGAATTCCATACATGCAACCGATACATGCAATCGATACACGCAATCGATGCCTATTATACCAGCCATGGATACCAGCAGTCGATACCTGAATTATATACCCGTGACGATACATGTAATCGATACATAGTCAACACCTGCTATCGATACTAGCAGTCGATACATAAAATGGATACATTCGAATCGATACTTGCGATCGCTACTTAAGATCTTTACTTAAGATCTATACTTGCAATCGAAACTAGCGATCGATACTAGCGATCGGTACTTGCGATCGATACTTGCTATCGAATTTTGCGATCGATATTTGCGATCGATACTTGCGATCAATATCTGCGATCGATACTTGCTATCGAATTTTGCGATCGATATTTGCGATCAATACTAGCGATCGATACTTGCGATCGATACTAGCGATCGATACTAGCAATCGATACTTGCGATCGATAATAGCGATCGATACTTGCGATCGATCCTAGCGATCGATATATGCGATCGATACTTGCAATCAGTACTTGCGATCGATACTTGCAATCGATATCTACGATCGATATCTGCGATCGATACTCGCGATCGACACTTGCGATCGATACTTGCGATCGATACTTGCGATCGATACTTGCGATCGATACTTGCGATCGATACTTGCGATCGATACTTGCGATCGATACTTGCATTCGATACATGCAATCGGTACTTGCGATCGATACTTGCGATCAATATCTGCGATCGAAATTTGCTATCGAATTTTGCGATCGATATTTGCGATCGATATTTGCGATCAATACTTGCGATCGATACTTGCGATCGATACTTGCGATCAATACTTGTAATCGATACTTGTAATCGATACTTGTAATCGATACTTGTAATCGATACTTGCAATCGATACTTGTAATCGATACTTGTAATCGATACTTGTAATCGATACTTGTAATCGATACTTGTAATCGATACTTGTAATCGATACTTGTAATCGATACTTGTAATCGATACTTGTAATCGATACTTGTAATCGATACTTGTAATCGATACTTGTAATCGATACTTGTAATCGATACTTGCGATCGATACTGCGATCGATACTTGCGATCGATACTTGCGATCGATACTAGCGATCGAAACTTGCGATCGATACTAGCGATCGATACTAGCGATCGATACTAGCGATCGATACTAGCGATCGATACTTGCGATCGATACTTGCGATCGATACTAGCAATCGATACTAGCGATCGATACTAGCAATCGATACTTGCGATCGATACTAGCGATCGATACTTGCGATCGATACTAGCGATCGATCCCAGCGATCGATACTTGCGATCGATATTTGCAATCAGTACTTGCGATCGATATTTGCAATCAGTACTTGCGATCGATACTTGCGATTGATACTTGCGACTGATACTTGCGATCGATACTTGCGATCGATACTTGCGATCGATACTTGCGATCGATACTTGCGATCGATACTTGCGATCGATACTTGCGATCGATACTTGCGATCGATACTTGCGATCGATACTTGCGATCGATACTTGCGATCGATACTTGCGATCGATACTTGCGATCAATACTTGCGATCGATACTTGCGATCGATACTTGCGATCAATACTTGCGATCGATACTTGCGATCGATACTTTCGATGGAAACTTGCGATGGAAACTTGCGATCGAAACTTGTGATCGAAACTTGCGATCGAAAATTGCGATCGAAACTTGCGATCGAAAATTGCGATCGAAACTTGCGATCGAAAATTGCGATCGAAACTTGCGATCGAAAATTGCGATCGAAACTTGCGATCGAAACTTGCGATCGAAACTTGCGATCGAAACTTGCGATCGAAACTTGCGATTGATGCTTGCGACCGATACTGCCGATCGATACTTGAGATCGATACTGGCGATCGATACTTGAGATCGATACTGGCGATCGATACTTGAGATCGATACTGGCGATCGATACTTGCCGTCGATACTTGCGATCGATACTTTCAATCGATACTTGCAATCGATACTTGCAATCTATACTTGCAATCTATACTTGCAATCTATACTTGCAATCTATACTTGCAATCTATACTTGCAATCTATACTTGCAATCTATACTTGCAATCTATACTTGCAATCTATACTTGCAATCTATACTTGCAATCTATACTTGCAATCTATACTTGCAATCTATACTTGCAATCGAAACCTGCAATTGATACTTGCAATCGATACCTGCAATTGATACCTGCAATCGATACATGCAATCTATACTTGCAATCGATACCTGTAATCGATATCAGCAATCAATACTTGCAATCGATACCTGCAATTGATATGTGCAATGTATTTCTACAGTCGATATCAGCTGTCGATACCGGTAGTCGATACCTGCGATCGATAATGCGATCGATACCTTCGATTGATAATGCGGTCGATACCTGAGATCGATTATGCGACCGATACCTGTGATCAACACTTGCGATCGATACCTGAAATCTATACTTGCAATCGATACTTGCAGTCGAAACTTGCAATCGATACTGGTAATCGATACTTGCTAACGATACCTGCAATCGATACTTGCAATCGATACCTGCAGTCGACACCTGTAATCTATACCTCCAGTCGATACTTCCAGTCGAGTCTTCCAGTCGATACTTGCAGTCGATACTGTGAATCTATATATACAATCGATACTAGCTGTCGATACAATCAATTGATACCTTCAATCGATACATTGAATTGATACCTGAAATCGGTACCTTCAATCGGTACATGCAATCGATATCTGCATTCGATAGTTGCAATTGACACTGGGTATCGATGCTTGCAGTCGATACCTGCTGGTGATATTTGCAGTCGATACTTGTATTCGATACTTGCAGTCGATACCTGCAGTCGATATCTTTAATCGATACCGTCAATCGTAACTTCAATCGATACTTGCAGTCGATTCCTTCCAATCGATAATTGAAATCTATAATTGCAATCGACACTTGAAATTGATACTTTCAATTTATACCTTCAATCGATACTTGCAATCAAATCCTTTCAATCGATACTTCAAATCTATAATTGCAATTGATACTTGGAGTCGATACCTTCAATCGATACCAGCAATCCATATCTTCATTCGATTTCTGCAGACGTTACTTGCTATCGGTACGTGCAGTTGATACCTGCAGTCGATATCTGACATTTATATTGCAGTCAATACCTTCTAACGATACCTGCAATCGATACATTCAATCTATACTTTAAAGCAATCGATACCTGCTATCTATATTTGCAATCGGGACGTACTATCGAAACCTGCGGTCACTACCTGCAGTCGACAGCTGCAGTCGATAGCTGCAGTCTATATCTGCTATCGATACCTGAAGTCAATATCTGAAATCGATACCTGAAGTCGATACCTGGAATGTATACTTACAGTTGATACTTGCTATCGATACTTGCAGTTGATACTTTCAGTGGATACTTTCAGTGGATACTTTCAGTGGATACTTTCAGTGGATACTTTCAGTGGATACTTTCAGTGGATACTTTCAGTGGATACTTTCAGTGGATACTTTCAGTGGATACTTTGTGTAGATTCATGGAACATTGACGAACCTAATGTAAAACCTACTTCTGAACTATCTGGGAGTGTCAGCTGCCCTTGAAAATCAGAGTGGCTCTCTGACTTGAAAACAGCAACACGAGTGATGTTGATCCAATGCGACTTGAGGAGAGATGATCCTCTTATCCCAGCTGCGAGCAGCAATACTAGAAAATTAAGTCGAAGAAAATACTTTGGTTAGTCTCTATGGGGGTGTCTCATTTCAGGGAAAATTTCTTTTTGTGAATATACCGTGTTTTGAACCCCGGCCCTTTATATAATAGAAAAAATCTGCTTGTAAACTCCTAGCTGGGAGATTAGCTGCACCAGAATAAGACGGGCTTTTTGAGCTTCGAAGCAGCAACACAAGCGGTGTCGATCCAGCGCGACTAGAGGAAAGAGGATCCTCCTTTTCCAGCTGCGAATAGCACAGCAACGGCGCCTGCCATTGACTGACGCGCGTCGGCGACGGGAGAGGCAGAAAGCGCCAGGGGGGCGGGGAAAGACGAGCGCGGGCTGTTCTGCTTATCTGAGCGTCGGGGCGGGAACAATACACGTTCGTAACCCCACGCCCCGGACAAAGCAAGGTTTCGGTGGCGGAGGAGAGGGACCGGAAGGCGGGGATGGTGAATCTCTTGAAAGAGAGAACGCGTACGCTCAGAAAAGAGGAGTGACTCTTATCTATGGAACTCTTTGGCTGCTTTGTGAAGTTCAAGCAAGGCGATGTAGCAGCTGCGGTGTCACGATACGAGTGAATCTCAACGGTTGTAGTGAATGCTATGTAGAATTGAAAAAAAACGTAATATTATAAACTATATTTTTTTCTACTTGTACACATATGTTCAGTTTTCTGTATATTGATGGATGTTGTTTTTTGGAATGATTTTCTGGATGTTGTTTTATTTTGGCGGATTTATTCCTCAATTATGCATAACCTCCGTTTAGGTGATGATAATCTTAGATAAATTGTGGGAGTTCTGATTTGGTGTTGTTGACGTTCTTATCAGAAGAAATAAAAGAGGTCATCTTCGTCAACATACTAGTATGTTCACGAAAATGACCTCTTTTATTTCTTCTGAATCTTAGATAATGCCATTTCCTACGTTCGCAAGCTTTTATCGTCAAAAATGTAATTTTTATCCTATAGCCAACCGCTTGTTACATATTGCTTACGAAAAGACACATGCCAAATGTGCGAAACGTAAAACTGAATATATATATACAAAATGTAAAAGACTACAAGTTGTGAGAACTGTACTAACACAAGACCATAAGTAAAAGTATTTCTTCACCGAAGCTCCATGACTTCGTACTGACAAATTGTGTCTTGAGATTGTCCTCCGACACTTTTTGTAGTGAAAAGAAAACAAATAATAATAATAATAATAATAATAATAATAATAATAATAATATATGTCGTGCGATTGGTGCGACACTTGGTGAAACATTTCGAGAGTTCACAGGGCGCGCAATTGACAAGTTGGAATTGATGCTGCTCCATGTGCGACTTCATAAAGGAAGTTGGTACCGCGGCATGCACGCATAATTGCATGTTCCACAAATAGGCATCTTCGGATTGAGTGATTAATTGTTAGTGATTTCGGGCGTGTTAACTACTAGTCATTAGTCCCGTAAGTGCAGTGCGAGATTTTGCTCCGGAGGTGGCGTTGGTCTTTCCCCGCTGGATGGCCAGATCCGGCGCTGACCTACCGTCGGCTAACGGGATTTTCCTCAACCAGGTATCTCCCACCAACAGGGCACCGCCCTACCCGGGACAACCTGTTAAGTCCCCGACCGGTCTCCCGGCATGTGTATTAGTGTAGTGCATGTTAGTGTAAGTGTGTGTGTAAGGGGAGATGATAGGACAAGGAAGAGGAAGGAAAGAAAAAGAAGGATTAATTAAAAAAATTCACGAGTTTGTTGAGATGAAGTTTTATGATTTTTTCGTACCTGGGTCGGTATTCTATGACACAGGAAAATAGGTCTGGCAAATCCGGGTTCAATCTGTTCCTCTTCCGCACATGTCCTCCACTTATCCTTCATTTGTGACCATTTTTCTCATAAAATGCCAGAAAGCATCGTCTTTTCTTAGAGTTCGATATACTTATGCAAAGGATTAAAAAGATTTAAAAAATAGTAATTTGTAACAAAATTCCAAAATCAAAATATTACTGGGTGCTTGAACAATGTATACAAATGTATAAGAAACATTGCACAGAACTGTTGCAGTCATTTTCAAAGTATATTAAAATTCAGTGTGATGTAAAGGTGGGATATGGTTTTATTTTTTTAACGCAGCCCAGTTGTCGAAAAAATCTGAAAAAATTCACAACCATTTTTTGTTTTTAGACGAAATGAGGCAGAGTGTTTCGAGCCTGTTACACAGTTCTAAGACAAAAATTATTTTGTTATTTTTTTTTTCAAAAATATATTTTTGCGTTTGAATGTGGGTCTGAAAAAGATCAAAAAATATTTTTCTGCTAGTTTAAGTTGTCTTCTTATTTATCCTATTCGTTCAGTCTCATAAAATAGTGTTAAGTTGACGAAGAAACAATAAAATTAAAAAAAACACGTTTTCTGCTCTAGAATGGTGTGTGGTGGGATGGGAACTAGAAAACCTTTCAAAAATATTATTTTTACGTTAAAATTATAATGTGAACACTCGTATGCCATTTGGTTTAGGGGAACTTTGTACCATCTTATCGGGGGGTACCCTTTGTTGTGACAAACTTCTTTTCCTTCCTTATTCTTGGTGGTGCCATGGCGCACTCTGGCGCTACCCTACAAGCCGCCTCTGTTTCTTCCCCTTCTCCGTTCACGTGATCTGCATTCCTCAACCCGCCGTTCTCTTCCAGCCCCCCCACTCCCGTTGGCAGTCGCAGCGTAATCCTTATCAGGCGGCAGCCGTGACTGCCTCCCGCGTGCGGGTGGCCGTGTGCGCATGCGCCGGCCGGCCCGCGTAATCTGCAGCTGGCCTCAGCTAAACCGGCGCGCGGTCGCAGTGACTGCCCGGTCGCAGTGACTGCCCGACAAGACACGTCACGTCTTCCGCACGCCCGTCGGCGTCCGCCACTAATCCTGACGCTGCACTCCCAACGTCAGCGGGCGAGGCCGGGAGGGGGTTGGGTTTAATTTATTACTGAGGTTTTTGCTGTGACGTGTACGCGAATCGAATTTATTAAATGTAAAATGCGCAAATAATTTCATTTCTGACACTCGAATGCGAGTTTAATTTCGTTAGATTAGCACAATACTGGCTTTTCCCCCCGCGCAGTTTTAGTACCTACATGTGAATAACGATTAGTTTAGTAATGTAAAAAATAGACAGAATAAAAGTTAATATATTCTGCTCTACTAGTTACTGTCGTATTTTTCCAATTGGTTTTAGTTTTTTTTTAAACGAATGATTTAATCAATACTTCTTTTCAGTGAAAGTATTTAAAGAGTCCATGTGCTTGAAGTGATATTGTCATGTTTTGGTTTTTAAAACGTTGAGTTTTAAAGCTCTTCATTGAAGACATGTACATAATAGAAGTAATTAGGTCAATTACAATTGTTACTTGTTTTATTATTTTTAAAGATGTCTCTTAAAATTAACCAATATGAAAGTTATAAAAGTAAAGGTAGTTGAAGGTTAACACTTTAACAGATTTTAAGGACTTTTAACATGGTGATCATTGCCTAACTTAGAATCATCACATTTTGATGGCCAACTATTAACCTGTATTCATAATGCTATTTAATTTCGGATATGCAACTGCCAAAACGGCTAAAGTCAACAGGAAGGGTCTGACAGATGCAAAATGAAATGAAACGAAGAGATGTAGGGTGGACCAGAAAAATATAGAGCAAAGTAAAGCCGAATGTTGCGCATATGTAAAAAGTAATATTCTAATTATATGAAATAGAATTGGTTCATTTATTGCTTAATTCTCAATTCCCAAAAATATGGACATACCGCGGGATACTAAAGATTGTTTAAAATCAATTTAAAATCAACAACTGAAATCAAATTATAATTTGTATAATGAGAAATACAGAATTCATCTGAAGTAATCTATACAATATTGTTATTATTATAGAGTATAATTTTGATACGTATATCAGCGTTCAAATAATTTGGAAGCTAAGCATCATATCCTAAGGTAATTTTGGAGTAATTATTCTCTTACAGATGTTTTAAGAATACAATATTATCACAATATAAATGGATATATTCTAATTAATTTTATATCATAAAATCAATCTTCAGTGTAAAAATATTCTAAATTACAAGAGTGCACAACATACGCAGGTATGACATAAAATCAATGCATACGGTTCTCCATCAGTCAAAAATGTGAACCTTCTGTTAAAATGTGAACCGTCGACTGTGATGCAATGGCACGTACCACCAGACAGTGTATGTCCAACTGCTTTGAAAACGGAATTAAAATAAGCTTGTAATCACATTTTTTATTATTGCACTAGGCATACATTTTCACATTTTCAAAATATACAAATGCAATGGACGCATTCCATGTTTTAGACATCGGGATTTGTAATAAGTATAGATTTTTAATTGCCAATCAGAAGACTACTATTTGATTATCCTTCAATTTCATTTTTAACTATTAAAATAAACACACTCTCTGGTTGTTGAATTTTAGCAGCAGCAGTTAGCATGTTGAATTAGAGCAGTTGTGGCGATTCTCAATCTTTCTAAAGAGGTAACCACTCGCACATGACTGAATGTAAAATGAACCACATGATGAAATTTTACGCCATTTTGGCTTGCTCTAGTGCGCTGTATTTCCGCTGCAGTGCAAAAGCGTAGCCTGACATCTCAGTGCATTTGTTGACTCAGGCTAGACTTTTGCAGTGACCGTAGGTGGAATACGAAAGAACGTAAGGCGAGGAGATTTTGAGCATATAAATGGGCTTGCATATATCTTCTTCTCACTTCTTTGCTTCTGCTTTCATTTTTGTTTTTTTACTGCCATTTTCAATTAAGCTCATTAAAGTTAGATGGATTCTCTGTTCTTGAAGAGGAAACGAGTAGCTACAATACCGTTCTATGCTCAGAGAAAATATTCTAGATTAAATACTTTATCTTTTGTCTCTAAAGCTGTTTCATTTCTAAAGCTTCTATTTTTCCTTTGGCCAGCTTTGAAGCCATTCTAGTTCATCTGGCTTTGAATAAAATATTGCCAGGAAACGTACCATGGACGTGCGAAAATAATTTAAAAATTACATTTTGCATGAGTGAAGAAAACCTATAATAGTTACACAACTATTTTCTCCAGTCAACATGTATTATTTGCCTTCGCTTGTTTTATGTACATTTATATCTAATTTATATTAATCTGTGTAAAATGCTTTTTGAATCTTATACTGAAAAATTATTGTCAGAATACTTACGGTGAGGGAAGTAAAAATTGACAAAGTACATGCAAAAATTATTAAACATCACATTATTCCATTAAATAATATTGAATATAATTTCCATAAATAATTTTGGAATGCTCTAAACAAATGTATATTTTGCTTTTACGCAAAAACATTTAGAAAATCTTTGTCTATTTTCCATTCCGCAAGGTTCGCATTTTTTCATTTCCCTGTAGACGTCTCCTGCACATCTTCTTTCTCTGTGGTAAGAAATTGTGATAATCGATTGTAGATAAGGCATATTATTGAATTTTCTGAATAGGCAATTGTCATAGACACGGCTGAAAGTAATGCCATGAAACGTACTGCTCAGGCCAGGAGCTCACAATGCACTGGCGCCATTGCACCCAACGTATATGACAGATATCGAGGAGCGTAGCGATTAAGTTTGAACATGCTCACCGGAAATGATTTAGCGAAAGGATAAAAATGAAAGGCCAGGCGATCTCAGAAAATTACAATGAAGGAATACATGAAATATCAGACGACTAATGCATCACAATAATTCAGCAACATAAGATTGCCGTGGCTTGGATATCACGGATCTATTGCGAGCACTTCCGGGTTAAATTGGAGGAGGATGGCACGAGGAAGAGATACATGGAACGAAATCCTGAAGGAAGTTCAACCCCACATACGGCCAGTTGCGCGCTAAGACGACGAAGAAGAAGAATAAAGAAGAATAAAGAAGAAGAAGAAAGAAGAAGAAGATATTATAAAGATAATTGTGAACATATGTTTTGCACGTAAAAAGATATTTCACAAGATTTTCAATGAACACACCGTTTTTTGTTATACCTTCAGAAAATAATCAAGTTTGAAATAATTTGATATCAAAGATAAACACAGACCTTTCTCAAGCAAATTTATCACATCTTATCTCTGTTTGCAAGTTTTACCGATATCATTTTCTGCATCTTGCTTTTAACGTCACTTCTTTTTCCTATACGTGAGACATTTTTGCACTAAATTTTATTAAACAATATAAGCGATATTTTATAAGTTAAGTTAATTAATTATGTATCATTTGCATGCTTACATATTTAAAATTTTCCTTTTTAAATTCCTTTTTCAACTATTAAAATTATATCAGTGAGAAAATGATTCAACAAAATTTCGCTGTTTTAGACACGTGATGCGAATAAATTAAGTTGAAGGTTAGAAAACAAAACGAAGGAATAATGAATATGAAATATAACAAAGAGCTACCAAACGTTATCGTCTTAATGAAAATCAGACAATTTTTAAGTTATATTGAATCTCGAAAAATTGTGTACGTCTTTCATTTTCAGATACACTTAACCTCAACTTCGTACATTTATATACCCCGCTTCATGACGTAAAAGAGTAAGGAACTATGGAGTAACCAAAGAGACTGCAGCGTGCAGTAAAGAAAAGGACCTACGAAAGTTAAAGAACTCGTTAACAAACTCTGCTCTAAGTTGATTAAAAACAAGTTGTGATCTCAAGTACTCGTTTAAAGGAGAAATTAAGCCGGTATTGCCAGGAAATTAGCAACTGAAGCACTAAACGATGTAATTCCACAGTACCGGAAGAGAAATACAATATCTGCCAAACTTCCGTTAAATACTTTGCAATATTAAATGTTAAATTAAATATCATCTCTAGAATTTAAAATGTAAAACTACTGCAAAAGTTGCGAATTCTCAATATTCTGTGATTAAGAGAATTTGTTTATGAATTTAACATTCTGTTCGTGAAAAGCGATTACATAATGCAAATTTGACAGGGGAAAATTAAACCATAAAATGTTTGCAATCACAAAACAATTACTTTAATGAATTGATATATATATTTCAGTTACTGAATCAAACGTGAAATATCTTTAATTTTTCCACAAATTACACACTCAAAAAAGTCATAACTTTTTGTTAAACTTTGTTCTCAGAGAACTTAAAAGAGCTCTTAAAAATGGAGCGGGTTACATTATGAACTGTGAGTTTTCAAAATTTGGAAAAGTTCAAAGTTCTTTCGTGCAACTATTTGAAGACAGATGTTTTCCGTAATGAAATCTGTTGTTCGAAAACAGATATTGAGACAAAGTTTAGAATTTTGCCAATGTAATTTTTGCTTAATATTTCCTCTAGAAGAGGCAATTTTGAAACAATTATTTTCTCAAATACGGCTCCATATTTTCTTTGTTGTTTTCCTCGTATTTACTGGAGGATGGTAAACAAATTGGTGCTGCTCCCATTTGCGGTGACCCACCAGTATTTTCGAAAATTGCAAATAATAACACTACAAAAATTGCAAATAATAACACTAACAAGTACAATATTAAACATTTTTTCTTCAATAAAATCTGTTTTAAAGATAGACATTTAAAAAGAGCACTCGACGTTAAAAATAAAGCTTCTTTTGCTTAATTTCTTCTTCAAATCCATGAAATTTACTAAAAATTCTAAAAATTATTCCAATTTTCTTTATTTCATTTCCAATCACAAATTTCCACAAACAGAGTAATGGAGGGCAAAAAAGGGAAGTTCTAATTGTTGTTGAACTCTGAATTTTCAAAAATCGTAAACGTTAGAAATAATGCGGGAATATATGTGATTTTGTAGCGCCATTAGATTTTTCAAGATATCGGTCCCTTAATAGAACAAAAGACATAAGATATTAAGAATGTCTTAGAAGAGTAAAACACTGTGTGTTATGCTCTTTTCCATTTACAACGTCAAACAACAGTATTTTCTCGCCTTTAGTAATAGTTATGTAATACTATTTATACCACAATTTCTCTCCGAATTAACATATGTCAGTCGTAATTTTTTTTAAAACTCATTACTAATCGCACATTTCCATTACCAATATAACCTTTAGTGCAAAAACTAAATATTTTTAAGCAACTATTACCACAAATTTGCCAATTATAACTTATTTTCATAAGGTAAATCATGCACTAATCATAAGACGTAATTTCCCAGAAATTCAACTGCAGAATTGCACGGCGGAATGCCGTTGTTGAATTCCAATCTGATATTAATTGAAAACTAGCAATTTTTTATTCTCTATACTTAAAATAGGTTATAAACCATTTCTAAAAGATTAATTTGTAAATGTGTAACAAAAGCTGGAATGTAAGAAACGAGCAAAGAAATATGAAATAATATACAAATTCCAACGTACGAAGATCCTGCTGCCTGAAATTAAGTTCACGAAGCGGAGTAAATTTGGAGCGAGTGACTATGTTTGTCACCAAATTACACAAAAAATACGTATACTTTCAAAAATTTCAACGTGAACTTTTTTTAAGATCTGTTTTTGTTGAACATATTTCATTAAGAAAAAATTGTATCTGCAGAAAAGTACTAGTAGGAAGACGCCGAAATTTTTCATTTTTATTTTCAAAAAATCAGGCTTTTCAACGAAAATGAATCCTACACTACTCTCTTCAGCGTTCTGTACGCTATTTAAGGTTCACATTTTTTCAAAAAATTGTGTGATTTTTTGGAAGAAAATGGTTTAAGAAAATAAAATCTTCCTATGTTTGACACAAAAGTTAAAAAGAAATACTCATGTGTTTGAAAAATTGAACATGACATTATTTTTATATCTGTTTTTCATTAACATATTTCATTACAAAAAATATTTATCTTAAAAATTGTAGTTGTAGGAAGACGCCGAAAATATTTTAATTTTTTCCAACTTTCAAAAAGTCACGTTTTTTAAAGAAAATGAGACCCACACCGTTCTCTTAATGTTCCTTCACACTATACAACAACAAAAGTTAATTTTTTTTTATTTTGAACTATTTTTTCACAATATTGAAACTGCCCCAGGGACTTCACGTGAAGTAGCCCCTAGAATTAAAATATCAGTTTCAAATGCAAGTGCCCGCAACAACAGACAGATAGAAAGGGGAATATCAATTTTGGAGACTATCGGCTGAATGGTTTAGCCGCTAGCGTCGTTCAGTCACACAGACAGATGGACAGACAGAGGGAGAAGATAAATGGACTGACAGATGGGCAGACAAATGGACAGAAACAGACGTTTAACCGTCAATCGATGTTTTGGTATCAAGGATCGACAAAACATGAATTCTGGCTACACCACGTGTTACAGGATATTCCCCTAAATGTAGCAATTGTATTTATTCTCATTTTAGTTACCAGAGTACCGATCAGAGAAATTATAAAATTTAGCAATATTGAATACGAATATCTCTCTCAATTATAGCAAAAATATAGAATAATTAAAGAAATATAATGATAACATAACATTCTGATAATCGCCATTACTATTTCATTATAAAGGTCATACAAATCAGACGATTCAACCGGCGTTAAAACGTCTACGATAACAAAAAATTCGAATTGAACACCCCTGATTCCTCGTAATCCAATCAATGGAACATTTTGATAGAAATTTGTAACGAATATTGATTCTAAATCACAAAAGAATTGTTTATATGTTCTGAATCAAACGCTTTTTAGACAGAGCTGCAAACGAGTGTACATCTCTTCACAAGTAAGATCCGTCCCATTCAAGGATGTGGAGGGCACTGGCGGGTGGTTGGAGAACTGCACCACGATCACCACGTAGCCCACGATGGAGCCGAGAAGCCCCATGAAGAACGGCAGGTCGAGCGCGAACACTCCGCCCAGGTGGAACCGCACGGGTCGAGCTCGCAACTGCAGCAGGAACAGACGCACCTCCCGCTCGAGATCTCGTCGCCCGCGGGCGGCGAGCAGCAGGGCCAGGGCGGCCCCGCCCGCGCGCCCCGCCTCCTCGCCCGCCGCCACCGCCCCGCCCGCCGCCCACGCCCCCGCCGCCCCCTGTACGCCGTGTACCGTGCATGCAATTGTCATAATGGCGATCTGCACCGGCGAGTGCCCGTACAGCAGGGCGAGCACGAACAGGTACAGCCCACACATGAGGAGGAGCATGACGCGGGCGTACAGGCAAAACAGCGTGCGGCTGAACAGTTCGTTCAACAGAGTGCACATTTCTTGAACGTAGAGGTGCATTTTTCGGAGAGATTGTAGTTTGCTTTCAATGTCACGGGAATCAAACAGTGGTACGTTTTTATTATTCTGAACAAGAAAGAGCTTTTTTGTGATGTTCTTTTGGATTTCCATGTCATCCTCATTCATTTGATCTTTTTGTTGAACTTCCTTCACTATATTCCATAAGCGATCATTTATAATCATGAATTGGTATTTCGCAATCACGGCAAAAATGAAGAACATATGGGCTATATAAGACACAGAAAAGAATACAACTGCCCACTGAATAACTGACAGGATTGGCACTTTATTGCTTTCAAAATGTATGAGCGTTACTTCCAGCATTGTAACAAACAAAAAGCACGCTTGCACAGCAACAGTGGAAAAACGACGCACTCCATGAGGTACTGGAGGTATTTCATCTCTTAGGTTCCCCTCCACGATCGTAAGTA
The DNA here is from genome assembly GCA_011170035.1 of Teleogryllus occipitalis. NCBI lineage: Eukaryota > Metazoa > Arthropoda > Insecta > Orthoptera > Gryllidae > Teleogryllus > Teleogryllus occipitalis. Next base: position 21,795 of record BLKR01006755.1, on the reverse strand, counting down.
AATTCAATATCCTCTCCCATTTCTGCAACGTTTCTTTTCTATACATCGACACACACCAAACCATAGGTATAATTGCTCCAAGAACCTCCGATATCACTGGCATCAAATATCCTATCACGCCAGTCTTTTGTATGGCTTCTCGGTGCAATTTATTATGTAAAAAATCCACACAAAACATCGACGTAATGAAGCACATTGCGATTGTTGAAGCAACAATAGACATTTTGCAGCGAACTACTCGCAACGGTGACTTCAGCGTGTACGGTGCAAGGCCCAGCGCTTTTGCTGCGCCTAGAAATGAGGCAGTTTCGCGCAGACATATTGGCAGAAGTTTCGATGTCATTGTCGGAGTGTAGTTCCCTGTCGTTGAGGTACTTTCAGAAGGTAGGTAGATTGTGTTAGTTTTTTTGAAGCATACACGAAGAGAACAATTAAGCTCATTGTTCTCAGTTTTAATGAATATTTAAATATTTAAAAGAATCAAATCAATTTTCGAAATGTCTAATACAATATTCAAAAGCCCAAAATATATAATTTACATTGACAATCATTCTTACGCACCTACTTGTAAAAGCAATTGCCTTAATTACTCGCCTATTCAAATTAATCCATCTTCTACAGAATACACTGGAAATCGATTTCTCTAAGTTATTAACATTACACTGCAAGTGCTGCTTAATGTACACCAGCCAGACTGAAGCAAGGTTTCTTGTCAAAATGAATTACACACGTGTACAAAGTAAAACTAGTTCAAATCAAACGAAATAAAATGTATTATTATGGACAATTTTTAATATTAAATTCAAACTAGTTTTCAGACGTGGACTATGATTAATTTTTGGAAATGGAAAAATGATTTATTACAACTTGCGAATAGTTGAAATTTCAATTGCTTGCCGCATTAATATTAATTGCTTAGATAAATCGATTTTCAGAAATTTTTTCAGAATAAGGAAAAATTTCAAGAGGCGAGTAATAAATTAATGGCATTACCACAAGTATGATACATTAGAATGGTTCATTTCCTAAAAAAGATCACAATGTAGAATTTATCGAATCAATTAAGTATCTCCAATACAGCCGACTCCGGTTATAGTGAACTTCTGGGGACTAAAAGTTTTGGTTTACTATATCAGAGGTTCACTATATCCGATGATGTCGAAATTATGTAGAATTTATTCTTAATGATTGATTTTATTGATTTAGAGGCAGGAAAAGACATTAACAGCAAGAATTGAAAATTTCAATATCTTTATTTGACCTTAAAAAATATTATTTTCAATTGTTGCGCTCTCGGTGGCCTGCGCGCCGCGCTCCCACATCGGTCTGTTTGAGCAGCCCTGACCTAGAACTGCAGAATCTATCTTTAAGGAATAGATTTCATTAAAAGAGAAAAATCTCGATCTTTTTTTTTTTTTTTTTTTTTTTTTTTTTTTTTTTTTTTTTTTTTTTTTTTTTTTGTGATTGGTTATTTAAGGTCGCATCAACATCTAGGTCATTAGCGACCACTATTGCTGTTAACGGTATGGTAACTATGAGGATGAAACGATATGGTGATGATAAGGGGTGAAAGGACGAACACAAATACAACCATGCCCGAGGCGGGGCTCGAACCCGCGACCCTTCGGTCCGAGATCACTACGACACTACTGCCTTAGCGATCTCGGCCACCGGGCCGACAATCTCGATCTTTGTAATCGTAGTTGTAGGAATAGAGCGACAAAATTTTGAATATTTGCTTTTTTCGACAAATTTAGAGTTTGAACGAAAATTATGCTTGCTACATTATCTTATCTTCATTATTATTATCTATGCCCCATTCCCACTTCCAACAACAAAATTTAATCAAAAACGATGAAGCAATATTTTGGAAAATTTGGAAAATGCTCCTGGGGCTTCATGACAAGTATCCGTACCAACAATATCGATTTCAAATTCACAGGGCCGTGAAATCAGCCAGATCGATTTGGGAATATCAATTTTGGGGAAAATCTGCTGAACGGTTTAGCCGCTGGCGTTGGTTACGGACGGACAAACAGACAGACAGACGGATGGATGGATGGATGGACGGATGGACGTTTTGCCGTTATTAGATATTTCTGTATCAAGAGGATTCTGGCTTCACCATGTGTTCGAGAATTTTTTTTCTAAATATATCACCTGGATTTATTTACATTTTCGTTACCAGGACCCTGTAATAAGAGCTTTTACCGACGAAAATTTGCCGTTTTCGCGCAGCATTACATAAATGTCTCTCTTCTCCGCAGAAAGAAAGTAAAAAGTGAAAGAAACAGCAAGAAATAATAACGACAGACATTATGAACTATCATGTGGTCCGCCAGTTCAACACAACTTCAATTAAAGAACTTATTTTAGATTACATTACCAAAATAGAACTTTTATCTAATTGAATAATGTCTTTAATTCATCCCAAAGGAAATCATTGCCTGAAAAAAAATACCCGCTCTATTACCTTATGTAGTCGCACTCGCAGCACGTCCCCTTCAACCAACTTCACTCGTCTCTTCACCTGTCTGTTCACTTGTCATATATTAGAGTAGACATATTTATATTGTTACGTTATAAAAATTGTTTCCACATTTCATGCAAAATTATCAAGAGAATATTCAAATTGTTGTTAAACTGTACAAGACCAGATTTTTAACAAAAAAAAATTTACCTTCAACGTTGTTGTAGGAGGACTCCGAAAGAAAGTTTTAACTTTTTTAATTTTTGAAAAATGAAAATGAGACCTGCGCCATTTAAAAAAATTATTACGCTACCCGCAGAAAAACGCTTAATAAAACAATTTGGAGTCATTATTGATAAAAGTTTCGAAAATGTAGTAATGTTTTTATGTAAGACACCACCAAACTTCAAAAAATATATTCCACACTTAGAAGGCGAGTTTGTTCAATTTCATTATGGGAAACATTTTCGATTTTGAAGAAACGATTCAGGCACTAACATCGTCCACAAACGAATAGATAGACGGACAGACAAACAGACATGGAAACGTTCTGCCGTCAATGGAGTTCTCGGTATCAAGGAAACGTAAAAAAAACGGATTGTGACAGACAGTGTGAAAATAATTCTTTCTATTTACTTACAAAGTTAATACAGTTCTTCCACACCGGAACCGATATGTTTTTCTGACTAAAAACCTATGATTCCCTATCCACGATTGCAGTACTTTCTTTTTTCCTCCATAAATAGAAAGAGGAGAAAAAATAGAATAGTACGAAGTACAAGGAAGAATAAAACAATTTTTAACTTTTTATTTTATAATTACAGCTTATATGGAGGTTACCACTAGACAGAATTCTTACACCTCAATGGACTACTAATATAAAATTAGAACATATTTTATGGATACTTAAAACACATTTTACTACTCGACTACGACAAATTGCAACGACTGATAAACGATCAGTATATAAATTATTCTCTTCAGTAATTCAAAAGTCTCAGTTGGACAAATTCATTCAATAATTAAAATTAATGCAATTCGTGCTCCATTAACAGATAGTTTTTTTCCTGAAAATTATAACAAATACAATAACATTAAAGGAATAATAATGAAAACTGCGATCATTTCAATTATACTTTTATTCTCGACGTACAATTCTCGACAATACTGGGTCAATCAGATTTAAAATATCAGTGCTTGCTGAGATCTCATACGAAAGCCGATAAGCCGATAATAAATTAAGATTTTACGAAAAAACGTTTGTTAAATAGGTGCCCATTAAGAAAAACAAGTTTATTGAGTGAAATATCAAGCATTTTTTAGACAGAGCTGCAAACGAGTGTACATCTCAGAACAACTGAGATCCGTCCCATTCAGGGACGTAGACTGCGCTGGCGACTGGTCGGAAAACTGCACCACGATCACCACGTAGCCCACAATGGAGCCGAGTAGCCCCATGAAGAACGGCAGGTCGAGCGCGAACACTCCGCCCAGGTGGAACCGCACGGGTCGAGCTCGCAACTGCAGCAGGAACAGACGCACCTCCCGCTCGACATCTCGTCGCCCGCGGGCGGCGAGCAGCAGGGCCAGGGCGGCCCCGCCCGCGCGCCCCGCCTCCTCGCCCGCCGCCACCGCCCCGCCCGCCGCCCACGCCCCCGCCGCCCCCTGCACGCCGTGTACCGTGCATGCCATCATAATGGCGCCGATCTCCACCCACGAGTAGCCCTGCTTCATTGAAAGCACCAACATGTACAGACCGGAAATAAGAAGCAGCATGATGCGGGCATACAGGCAAAACAGGGTGCCACTGAACAGTTCGTTTAGCAGAGTACACATTTCTTGCACGTGGAAGTGCATTTTTTTAAGCGTGTGTAGCTGGTTTTCGATGTCATAGGAATGAGACGCCACATTTTTATTACAATGAACAAGAATGAGCTTTGTTGTGGTGACGTTTCGTGTGTCCTCATCACCTGCATTTATGTGAACTTTTCTTTGTACTTTAGTCACCATATTCCATATGTGATCATTTATTATCATGAACTCATATTTCATAATGACGGTGAAAACAAAGAAAATATGGGTTATAAAAGACACAAAAAAATACAAACTTGTCCAATGTATTCCTGATAAGAGCGGAACGGCATTGCGTTCATAGTTTATGAGCGCAGCCTGTAGCATTGTTATACAGAAGAAGCATATTTGTACAGCGACAATTGAAAATCGTCGTACTGCGAGAGGTAATGGACGTATATCATCTTTTCGCTTCCCCTCTACAATTTTGAGTAGACAGAGTATTCTCTCCCACTTCTTCATTGTCTCGATTCTGAAAAATGATGAACACCAGAACAGAGGTACAGATGCAGAAAAAACCTCCGTCGTCATTGGCATCAAATATGCTACATTGCCAGTTCCTTTTATGACTTCGGAGAGCATACCATTAATGAGAAAATCCGCACAATACACTGACAAAATCAAACACATTACGACTGCCGAAATAACAAGAGCAATTTGACTCCGAATAATTCGCAACGGAGGCTTTAGGGAGTACGGTGCTAGGCCCAGAGCTTTTGCTACGCCTAAAAGTGAAACACATTCTCGCAGACACATTGGTAGAAGTTGCGAAGAATCCATTCTCGGAGTGTAGTTCCTTGCCGCTGTGGTAGGTACAATGAGGAGATAGATGCATTTGTTTCGGTCACTTTAATGGACACACAAAGAAAGATCTTATTCTGTTTGTTCTCAATTTTAATAGCTGTTTTGGTTTTCAAGCTAATTAAACAATATTCTTGACGAACAAGTTATTCAAGCGTCAACATTGATCATGCATATTTATCCTCTAGTAATAACAATTAACTTAATTACTTGCCTATTCATAATATTCCCTGTTCTGAGAGAGAACCAGAAAATCGATATTTCTGAAACGTTAATATAAAGGTTTACTACTCCATGTCTACTAGGAAACAGAAGCAATTATTTTAATGAAAATAAATGAGTCATGTCTACAGTGTAAAACCATTTTAGTCACCGAATATAAAATGTACGATTTTGTTAGCCATTTTCAAGTTGACTAATATATTAATAACGCCATACTATGATTATATTAAACTGTACATACACTCTATTGTGCTATTTTTTAATTACAAATGTTGTTAATCACTGAAAACTCAACAAAATATGGTGAAGAAACTGACAACACATCATTCTATTCAATGCGTGAAATTTCATCGGCGTTAAACATACGAAATGCAGTTGTAAAGGTTATTTGAAGATATAAAATGTGCAGAACTTTATATACAGATTTCGAAAACGGGAAGAAGTAATTCATCAACATAAAAATAAACGCAAAAATTAAATAAAAAACTGTCTGTTATTTACTTCTTAATCGTTTTTATAAAGCGGTGTGAAAAAGTGCACATCAATTAGTTACGAAACATGGCGCTCCTACTGCCGGGTTAACATGGAATTCAGGTTAATCTTGCACCACCAGACTTACTGCAAAAAGTCAATATCCCTAAACTTGACAATTTAATTTTTTGCATTTGTAATTTAAACAATTCAAGGATTTTCTTTTAGATTACTTAAGATATAGTTTTAAAGAACAGATTTCATTAAAACTACTATAATTAATTTTGTCATTTTCCGCATATTAATTCCGTCGGATTTATGAAAATAAAAAAAAATTGTCTATTACGTATGCAAAATTCTAAGGTGTCTTTACTCAATACGATGAAGAAAAACTCGTTACCTTTTTAAAAAATAGTTATTTAATATTGCAGCTGACGCTGCAGGATTTAGGAATGCTGCAGCTGCAGGATTTAGTCTTCAGGATTGCTGCAGCTGACGCTGGCTCCCGGAGAAAGCCGATTTATACCCCTTCAGGGCTAAAGGTCTGCCGGCCAGCCCGGCCGTAGGGGCGATGGCGCGCTGAAACGCGCCGACCGGAGCGTGACGGCTGCGTATGCTTCGCCCGTATCGCTCTCTCCCGGGCTCCGTCTGTACCGTCCAGAGGCGCTGAGGTCACGCCTTCCCTCTTCTTAGGGCTTTTATCCAGCCGACAGCCGGTTGCCCTTTACGTCCCGAAGGGACGCATATTCGACCATACACCAGACAAACACTTGCGGGCTCCTCTGATCTGGGGTCAGCAGTACGCGAGGCCCTCCGCGACCACACACACAAAGTCAAGAGACAAACAGTCCATGCCCAAGGCGGGACTCGAACCCGCGACCCTTCGGACCGAAGCGCTGAGACGGTACTCGCTCTTAGCCACCTCGGCCATCCAGGTCGGCGCTGAGGTCCCGCCGCTGTGTTTTTGCGGCGAGTCTTATAACGGCACGCGAGTGGCCATTACAAAACATTAATGATTACAAAAATTCTGCCTTTTTAAGCGCTCTTTACGCTACACGATAAAAAGCTCCATAAAAAATTTAGATACATGCTTAAGAAAATGTTCTTGAGGCTTCATATTGGGACTCGCATCCGTATCGATATTTATTAGCCCCACGATGGGAGTAGCCAAATTGTGGCTCACCAATTGTGATTCTTCGGCTAGGTCCGGTTCAAGCTGGATACTTTATATTCAGAGAGGTGGAGCGACGGGCATTGTCCAAATGTAAAAGACACTCGCGTTATGAAAGTAATGAATAAAATTTAAATAGAAATTAACTAAATTTACAGTGTGATTATAATGGATTTACTCAGCTCATTACCCAAATAAAGATTAAATTTATCAATAGTATTACAAGATTATTATGAAACAATCATTTAGTTATTCTTTTTTTGTGATTGTGATCAAAAGTCCTTTGATTAATGCTTGAAGAGCGTTATAGGGAATTCTTGTTCCGTTCCTCATAAGAAAAACCTTCACCGTTTTCGATCTCCGGACCAGGCGAATGCCGGAGCAGTACCCTACCAAACGGGCCACGGACCGCGCGCGACCTCACCTTCCTCTTCCTTGCCCTATCCTCTCCCCTTACACACACACTTACACTAACATGCACTACACTACCACATATTCCGGGAGACAGGTCGGGAGCTTAGAGCTTGTCCCGGCTGGGGCGGTGCCCCGCTGGTGGGAGATGGTCGGGAAAAATCCCTTTAGACGACGGTAGGTCGGCGCCGGATCTCGCCATCCAGCGGGGGAAGATCACCGCCATCTGCCGAAAAAAAACATGCACTACACTAACGGGACTAATGACCGCAGTAGTTGACGCGCCCGGAAACACGGAAAAATCAATCGATCAATCGATCTCCGGGGGGTGGGGCGACTTCGTCGTTGACCCATCGACTAGCTCGGCAGGGCTAGGCTGATCCAGACGCCTCTCCAGACGCTCGGTGGTTCTAGTGTAGGGGTCTCTTAAGACTGAAGGGTGGCCGCACGCAGGTCGGGTGCGAACGCCACCAGATGAGCGTTGATTCACACACGTCAAACCAAAGCTTTTTGACGCGCACTCGTCGGTAAAAAGTTTTTTATTTAATGCGACAGGCTCTGATGTTTCACGACACCTGGTCGCGACATCAATGATACGACGATGCAGCACTGTGCATCTAACGGTTAAGGTAAAAAACTAGTCTCTCAGTAAGTTACGTTCTCTCTATCACGGCGGCAGATGCGTCTCTAGATTCTGCCACAGTAAACATCTAAGTAGTTTACCGCGGTGGTGGATCGCATCTAACCTCTCTGGCCGTTACATCCAAATGTAGTCTCATCTCCCAAGCATAAAACGCCTCGTTCCTCTCTTTCCCCTTGACTCCAACATGTAACATCCCCGACTTCTCCTAAGCACACGTTTAAATGTATAAACCAACTGTGCTCATTATTAAAAATGGGGTTCGTTGGGTGATACTTTAAGCACTATTCAGACAGTGTTTTAAACAAGTGTTTATCTCTGAAAAACTGATATCTGTCCCATTCAGAGGTGTAGAGTGCTCTGGCGGGTGGCTGGAGAACTGCACCACGATCACCAGGTAGCCTACGATGGAGCCGAGAAGCCCCATGAAGAACGGCAGGTCGAGCACGAACACTCCGCCTAGGTGGAACCGCACGGGTCGAGCTCGCAACTGCAGCAGGAACAGACGCACCTCCCGCTCGACATCTCGTCGCCCGCGGGCGGCGAGCAGCAGGGCCAGAGCGGCCCCGCCCGCGCGCCCCGCCTCCTCGCCCGCCGCCACCGCCCCGCCCGCCGCCCACGCCCCCGCCGCCCCCTGCACGCCGTGTACCGTGCATGCCATCAAAATGGCGCCGATCTCCACCCACGAGTAGCCGTGCATCTTTGCAAGCACTAACCTGTACAGACCGGAAATAAGAATCAGCATGATGCGAGCGTACACGCAAAACAGAGTGCGACTGAACAGTTCGTTTAGCAGAGTACTCATTTCTTGCACGTGGAAGTGCATTTTTCGGAGCGTGTGTAGTTGGTTTCCAATGTCATGAAAATCAGACATCACATTTTCATTACACTGAAGAAGAATGAGCTTTCCTGTGGTGATGTGTTGTGTGTCCTCATAACTTCCACTTATTTCATCTTTTCCTTGGAATTTTGTTACCATATTCCACATGCGATCATTTATTATCATGAACTTATATTTAATAATGACGGTAAAAACAAAGGAAATATGTGCGATATAAGACACAACAAAATACAAACTAGTCCAATGTATTGCTGATAGAAGAGGAATGTCATTCCGTTCATAGTTTATGAGCGTAGCCTGAAGTATTGTTATACAGAAAAAGCATGCTTGTACAGTGACAATGGAAAAGCGTCGTACTGCGTAAGGCAATGGACGTATTTCATCTTTTACGTTCTCTTCCACTATTTTGAGTAGACAGAGTATCCTCTCCCATTTCTTCATTGTTTCTATTCTGAACAATGAAAAACACCAGAACAGAGGTACAGCTGCACCAAAAACTTTCGTCGTCATTGGCACCAAATATTGTATTTTGCCAGTTCTTTTTATGGTTTCTGAGAGCATACCATTAATGAAAACATCCGCACAATACACTGACAAAATCAAACACACTACGACTGCTGAAACAACAAGAGCAATTTGACTCCGAACAATTCGCAACGGAGGCTTTAGGGAGTACGGTGCTAGGCCCAGAGCTCTTGCTACGCCTAAAAACGAGGCAGTTTCGCGCAGACACATTGGCAGAAGTTTTGAAGAATCCATTGTGTAGTTCCTTGCCGGTGTGGTAGGTACAATGAGAAGATAGGTTCATTTGTTTTGGTCACTTTAATGGATATAAAAAGAAGCAACTTGTTCTGTTCGTTCTCAGTTTTAATAAATGTTTAGGCTTTTAAGCTAATCAACCAATATTTTTAAACGACAAATAAATTATTCAAGCGTCCAAAATATGTGATTCACATCGTTGATCATGCGTATTTTTCCGCTTGTAATGGCAATTAACTTAATTACTTGCCTATTCAAATTATTTCCTGTTCTAGAAGCTAAACTGAACATCTATATTTCTGAAATGTATACATCAAGGTTTGCTACTTAATGTCCACGAGACAACAGAAGCAATTACTTCAATGAAAATGAATGAGTCAAGTCTACAACGTAAAAGTATTTTAGTCACCGAAAAAAAAATGATCCTGTTCGTCTTTTCCAATTTGACTAACATATTAACAACGCGATACTACTTTTATATTAAAGTACATAATACATACACACTATTGTGTTATTTTACTTAATTTAAAGTGTTGTCAAGCACTGAAAACTTCTCTAAATGAGGTAAAGAAACCGAAAACAAAACATGACGTCCCTAATCCCTGACCAAACCAGGAAATCAAGTTCGCCACAATTTTTTCAAGATTAGTTTTTATACTTGTTTCTTCGCGCACTGTCACTGTCACTGTCACTGTCACTGTCTTTCTTATCACGATGCACTGGTCTCCCTCTGAGGCAGCGGTAACGCCTAGGCCGACCATTGTTGTCTTCTCTCTCGCTACCACTACTATAATCTCTCACTCTGTAATTGTTACTCTCACTCTTTTCACTTGAAATACATGCGCTCCGGATATGATCAGGCGAGCAGCTTCCCACGTCATATCGTACGTTTTGTACAATTTCTTCACCTCTTCTAAGGACGGAGCAGCGCTTTGTAGAGAGGGAATCTTAATTTTCTCTTCCGGCGTATGAAGCAAATCATTTCCCTAATTAGAGTATTTGCATATGAAGTTTCACTTTCGGACGGCGGGCACTTGAATTGACAATGTCGTGTCAAACAGGACAATTCCGTCATCCACTCACTGTGTTTGCCGCTCCCTTTTCCTGCGCTGAAAAAAATTGTATCTGACTTTGACGACATGGGACAATATATTAAAATAATCGTTGAGTTTTTTTGAATCTCTGACCAACCAACGTCCGATATGTCTTTCTCTGGGAACAGCATTTCCAGCAGGTTGGTAACTTTATTGCCCACGCATCTAGGACAAAACGCTGTCCTCGTATTTACGCCTCCTACCTTGTGAGGTAATAGGTGTTCCTCCAGTCTATGAATATACTCTGCCCATTCCTTCGTGTCCGGCTCGAAAGGGTGAAGTGTGGAGTGATGAACCTACTAATAACTTCTTCCAACACGGCTACTTGTTGCGCATGTGCCTACATCTGCTGCAGCTGCTGTTGCTGTTGTAACTGGATCTGTTGTTGCTGTTTCTGGATCTGTTGTTGCATTAGCATAATCATTGTCGCCATTATCAGCTCATTACCCAAGTTAAATTAAATTTATCAATAATATTAAAGGCTATTATGAATGAATAATTTAGTGTTTTTTGTGGATGTGATTAAAGTCCATTGATTAATGCTTGACGAGGTTTCTAGGAAACTCTTGTCTCGTTCCTCATAAGAAAAACTTCACCGTTTTCTATCTCAGTGGGGGTGACATCGCAAGTTCGTTCACCCATCGGCAGGCCAGGCGGAAGGGAAAGGCGGGCTGATACAGACGGCACTCCAGACGCGCAGTGGTCCAGTGTAAGTGTAATTCCCATATTCAAAATGTGAAAACCACATGTGCTCATTCAAAAAAAGGTGTGTGTTGGGTGATGCTTCAAGCACTTTTCAGACAGAGTTTTAAACGAGTGTACATCTCTGCACAAGAGAGATCCGTCCCATTCAAGGATGTGGAGTGCTCTGGCGGGTTGTTGAAGAACTGCACCACGATCACCACGTAGCCCACGATTGAGCCGAGAAGCCCCATGAAGAAAGGCAGGTCGAGCACGAACACCCCGCCTAGGTGGAACCGCACGGGTCGAGCTCGCAACTGCAGCAGGAACAGACGAACTTCCCGCTCGAGATCCCGTCGCCCGCGGGCGGCGAGCAGCAGGGCCAGGGCGGCCCCGCCCGCGCGCCCCGTCTCCTCGCCCGCCGCCACCGCCCCGCCCGCCGCCCACGCCCCCGCCGCCCCCTGTACGCCGTGTACCGTGCATGCAATCAAAATGGCGCCGATCTCCACCCACGAGTAGCCGTGCTTCATTGCAAGCACCAACATGTACAGACCGGAAATAAGAAGCAGCATGATGCGGGCATACAGGCAAAACAGGGTGCGACTGAACAGTTCGTTTAGCAGAGTACACATTTCCTGCACGTGGAAGTGTATTTTTCGGAGCGTGTGTAGCTGGTTTTCGATGTCACGGCAATCAGACGTCACATTTGTTTTACACTGAACAAGAATGAGCATTGTTGTAGTGATATTTTGTGTGTCCTTATCACTTCCATTCATTTGATCTTTTTCTTCGACTTTTGTCACCATATTCCATATGCGATCATTTATTATCATGAACTTATACTTCATAACGATGGTAAAAACAAAGAAAATGTGGGATATATAAGACACAAAAAGGAATAAACCTGCCCACTGAAAACCTGACAGAAGAGGAATGTCATTGCTTTCATAGTTCATGAGCGCAGCCTGTAGTATTGTTATACAGAAAAAGCATGCTTGAACAGCGACAATTGAAAAGCGTCGTACTGCGCGAGGTAATGGACGTATTTCGTCTTTTAGGTTCTCCTCCACTATTTTGAGTAGACAGAGTATCCTCTCCCATTTCTTCATTGTTTCTAATCTGAACAATGAAAAACACCAGAACAGAGGTACAGCTGCACAAAATACCTCCGTCGTCATTGGCATCAAATATGCTACATCGCCAGTTCTTTTTATGACTTCTGGGAGCATGCCATTAATGAAAACATCTGCGCAATACACTGACAAAATCAAACACACTACGAATATTGAAACAAGAAGAGCAATTTGACTCCGAACAATTCGCAACGGAGGCTTTAGGGAGTACGGTGCTAGGCCCAGAGCTTTTGCTGCGCCTAAAAATGACCCTGTTTCGCGCAGACACATTGGCAAAAGTTGCGAAGAATCCATAGTCGGAGTGTAGTATCTTTACGGTGTGGTAGGTACAATGAGAAGATAGGTACATTTGTTTTTGTCAATTTAATGCATACACAAAGAAAGAACTTATTCTTTTTATTTTCACTTTTAATGAATGTTTAAGTTTTTTGCCTAATCAATCTTTTTTTAAATGACAAGTTATTCAAGTCCAAAATACATAATTTACATCATTAATCACTCGTATTTACCCCATGGTAATGGCAATTAACCTAATTACTTACCTATTCAAATGATTCTCTCTTCTGAAAGATAACCTGGAAATCGATGTTTCTAAAATGTTAATATTACGACTTGCATGATGCCTAACGTGGACGAGGAAACAAAGAATAATTATAAAGAAAATGAATTACACATGACTACAAAATAAAACTAGTTTAGTTACCCAATATGAACAGCATTATTCTATTTGTAATTTTCAAGTTGACAAACATATTAATACTGTGATGTTATTTGTATATTAAAATGTAAAATATGTACACTCTATTTTTTTTATTTTTCTTAATTTAATGTGTTTTTACGCACTCAGAAATTCACTTACCTAAATGTCGTAAAAACTGAAATCAAATCAATCTGTTGAAAGTGCGCTTCTTCATGGGATTTATGAAAATTAATACAATTTTGTATGACGTATGTCAATTTATATGATGTCTTTTCTGAATATAAAGAAGAATAACTCCAGACTGTTTTAAGAAAAAGTAGTTATTTAAAAATTGCTTATATTTCACATATATTTGAAAAACCCTATTTAGATACCTATCAATAACATATTTTGTAAATAAAATATCCACCATAGATTTTGTAGTGTAGGGAGATGCCGAAAAAATTCAAGTTTTGAAACTTTTGAAGATCACCGCCATCTCCCGAGAAAAACATGCATTACACTAACGGGAGTAATGACTACAGCAGTTGACGTGCCCGGAAACACGAACAAATTAATCAATCTAGCTTCCCAGGCTAGTACCGGAGTCGAAAAAATGTGCCACTCACGTACACCGGGAACAAGTTCCCCCCTCTATGCTCAGGATATCGGGCCACTACCACGGTGAATCCGAGAGCTCAACTGGGGGCCACCTGAACTAAGGTCCAGGCGGCTCGAAGCCCCCGTCCCGTCTCCCCAATGCTTACCCCCAGCTATTGACGTGGTAAACGCCGAAACCGATGTAACCTGACGGGTGATTTCTGGATTTCCCGCCGGACTTTAAAGTAGTACTCCGAAAAGCATCCTTCACCCAATCCTGCTCCAAGGTCGACGCGCCATGGGCCCAACTGGAGGGTAACCGGGCGAACCCGACTACCAGGTGCTTAGTATCGCCAGCTCACTGCCTGCACCTTCAAGCTAACGACACGAGGTGGGTCCGGGTGGTCGTCTACGACCCTACACCAGAGACCACGACAACCTACGCCATCGTGATTTCCTCCCTGCGGGGAGACGGACAGATGGAGATTCGGTCGATTCTGAGTACACGAGTTTTGTTTCTGTTATTAGCCATTATACGTCCCGTAAATGGTAGTTGGCCTCGGCGCTGTTGGCTCCGCCAAGCCTAGAATTAGTTTTATCTTGGTGACTTCACGTAGTCAACGAATTCAGTTGGCGACGGCTGTTTGACGGTCGTGCCGTTTCAGTAGAACCGTCCCAGCATTCGGCTGGATACCCGAGGGAAACCACGAAAACCCCGATCAGGATGGCCGGTACGGGGATCGAATCCGGGCCTCCCGAATGCGAAGGCAACACGCTACGCTCTGAGCCACTTCGCTTTGTACACAATGAGTTAGAACATGTAATTTCTCACATATAGATAGAAGACGGACTTTTTTTTAATACCAGGGTTCCTTAATAGGAGTTTTTCGGTTGAAAAATTGCAGATTTCTGCCGCAACGTGAACAATCCTTTTTTTTACTACAAATTACCTCGAAATTTTAAAGGTAATTTGACGAGTTGTGTTACAACACACGCATACAAATAATTCTCGATTTATTGGAAACATCACGAAATCGTCTCCTATAATAATTCTGTAGAATACATATCTTTTGCGGCTCTCACACACAACCAATGTTTATAAATAATGTCTCTAAAGAACGAGACTGTAAAATGATGAAATGATGATGAAATATTTAAAAAAACGCACTTATAGTCACGTCAAATGCAACCCGCAACACTCCGCCGGATTTTTAATCTATATCGATAAGTAACTCCTAAACAAAGAGTTTTAGGCCAAGAGCCTCAAAAAATCTTTTCTCACACCTTAATCTACAGGAGAAGATCTTGAACATTCTATTACATTTTTGCTGACTTGACCCTTTTAGATTCTACAACACCTGTTTAGAGCCTGTTGAATCTGCAACTGTATGTGAAATTAAACTACTAAATTGGTATTCTACGCGAGTGAATTACACAGGTGTACCTCTCTGATCGGTAATAGCACCAAAAAGAATAGTTTGTATTGACAAGGGTGTATTTTATTGTAATCAATTACAAGTAGATATAGAATAAGTGACGTAGGATAAGAAGGTCTTGAAGAAAAAGATATATTCAATTCCATTCAATTTTATTAGTAATTTGAATACAGGATTACAAGTTGTCGAGTAAATTCATAGCGCAAATAACGTTTTATAAATAGCTTACAAATAAATTCCGATAGAACAGATAGCTTAAGATGCAATATAAATAACACATCAAATACAAATAATACAGTAACACAATACAAAATAATATAATAACAAAAGATACAAAATAACTGAGACACCAGAACATACAAATGTGTAGAAACCAAGCTGTATCATGTGAGGTTTGACGCGTTACAGATATAATAAGCTCATTCATTAGTGCTTATGCAATTTAGCTTGAAATATTCATTAATAATGAATGCCAGTAATTTCAGAATTGATGAAATAAAGTAATACAGAGTTTTAGATTTTTCAAAAATTATATTAACCAAACAATTGGGAAATGAAAATGAATTATTTTGATATGGTTCTCCAAGTTCTTTACAGATTGGACACTCACATAAATATGATGATTTTCTTCAGTATTCATTTTATATATCGAGTAAATTGAATTTGAATGTATTTTGTGCTACATGTTTCTACTATTGATGTTGATCTCTTTGTCACTGGACATCCTGATTTGAGCGACTACTCTAGTAATGAAGGTGGGGAGAGCCAAAGTCAGATATTTCTCTGCTTCTGTAGGTTCCAGATCTATAATTTCTCGATTTATTGTAGTGTATGATGAATTCATGATTCTACGTGTATCGTCCATAAATATTGTACTTACAATTGTTGCAACAATCGTGGGAATACTATCTCTGATCACATTCGGATTTTGTTGCGTAATTAAGTTATGAAAGCCCAAATCATTCATGAAGCCGTCCAGAACAGACACCTAGTTCTATTTACTAAAATTTGGATATATATTTCTTGATTCAAAAGCTTGTTGAAAATTATATGTTGGTATCGACAAGGCGCCATAGATAGCAATGTAGGTCATGTAGGTCAGTGATCAATGATTCTTTTTTAGTAGGGCAGTTTCCTTTCTAATCATGTGTCCAGGAGTTGATCTCGATAGCCCGAAAAGACGTTTGTAGACGTTTCTTATCCAGTTGATTAATGTTTCTTAGACTCCAGATATCCGCATCGTATATAACAGTAATTGCTACCATGGAATCGAAGAGTTTTCTATCGGTCGACCAGCTATCATTTTCCCCTGAAATTAAGATTTTCCAGACTGAACCCAATGCCGTGTTTCCTTTGGTCATGGCGTTGGCAGCTGCATAATTGAATAATCCTGACATTCTGAATTGGATACCTAAATACGTGTACTGCTTGAGCATTTCTAAAATTTCACCTCTATACTTCACTGGCCTCTCCGACTTCATTCTACCTGACTTTTTGAATTTCATTATTTTGAGCACACATATTATGTACACTACTTGGATTGCGTGTCTATCTTTTGTTGATCTATCACACCAGGATCATCCAATCATCAGCAAAAAGGAGAATGTCAGCTTTTAATTCTATGTCAGTGAAACCTTCATCCTCGAAGAAATTGGTAATGTCACGAAGGAAAAGAAAAAATAATGTAGGGCTCATCGAATCACCTTGTAGTACTTGTTTTACTTCTATCGAATCGGTCGTAGAAAATGTATTGATTCTTACTTTCATTGATGGTCTGATTCTGCATTGATGCGTTAATTCTGATTAATCTTTTAATATTGCTGCTTATCCCGGATACATATAGTGATTCCCCTACAATATTGTGGATTATGGAGTTGAAAGCTCATCTGAAATCTACAAAGGTTGCATACAGATTTCCTTTAGGTTTAACTAGCTCTAGTCCTATTTTGCCTTGTAACACAAACAAGTTATCTTTACAGGATCAGCCCGGTCGAAAGTCGGATTGACATTCAGGGAAAATGTTGAAATTCTCACTTCACAATATCAATCAATCAAGAAAAAGATATATTACAGGCTTAACATGGAAATGGAAAAATAGTGAAGAGGGTTTTTAAATAACCGGTACCAGTAGACTAAACTGTATCGCAACTAACCACTCAATAAGTAAGAAAGATGAAATTATAACACGTTTAAAATACCTTTGAGAAGACATGAAAAAAAATTACATCGCCCTGTGAACAATCTGTATACAAATGATATCTTTTATTAATCGTAACGTCTCAATTCCCAAAATGTACTTAATAAATACTATTACTGTCTTTCTTGCCCGGTTCTCAGATAGTTCGCTGATTTTTCCAAAACATACAATACGGATTATATAATACAAGAAATCGTGATGAGATCTTCACACAGAATGGCATTATTATTTATGGCATTTCGACGTACAATACCCATATTTCAATGTTCACACAATCTGTGCGTATGAATAAAAAAATGATGTTTGTTGGGTGAAACTAAATCAATCACGTTTTAGACACAACTGCAAACGAGTGTACATCTCAGAACAACTGAGATCCGTCCCATTGAGGGACGTAGACTGCGCTGGCGACTGGTCGGAAAACTGCACCACGATCACCACATAGCCCACGATGGAGCCGAGTAGCCCCATGAAGAACGGCAGGTCGAGCGCGAACACTCCGCCCAGGTGGAACTGCACGGGTCGAGCTCGCAACTGCAGCAGGAACAGACGCACCTCCCGCTCGAGATCTCGTCGCCCGCGGGCGGCGAGCAGCAGGGCCAGGGCGGCCCCGCCCGCGCGCCCCGCCTCCTCGCCCGCCGCCACCGCCCCGCCCGCCGCCCACGCCCCCGCCGCCCCCTGCACACTGTGCACCGAACACGACAGTATCATGATGCTGATCTCTGCCCACGACTCACCGTATAACAGGGCAAGCACGAACAAGTAAAGCCCGCAAATGAGGAGAAGTAAGACGTGCGCGTACAGGCAAAACAGAGTGCGACTGAACAGTTCGTTCAACAGAGTGCACATTTCTTGCACGTGGAAGTGCATTGTTCGGAGCATGTGAAGTTTCTTATAGATGTTACAGGAATCAGACGTTGATACATTTTTATTTGGCTGTACACTAACGAGCTTTGCGGTGATGTTCGTTTGGGGAGAAACACCAACTCTATTCGTTTGACCATTCTTAACCATATTCCATATGCCATCATTTATGATCATGAACTGATATTTCATAATGACAGTGAATACAAAGAAAATATGAGATATATAAGACACAAAAACGAACAAGAATGCCCATTCAATAAGTGATAGAAGAGGAATTTCGATGCTTTGAACTTGTATGAACGTTACCTGGACCATAGTTACAAATAAAAAGCATGCTTGTACAACGACAAAGGAAAAACGTCGTACTGCGTGGGGTAATGCACGTTCTGCATCTTTTTGGATCCCCTCCACAATTGTAAGAAGATTCAGTATCCTCTCCCATTTCTGCATTGTTTCGGATCTGTTGATTGACACACACCAAAACAAAACGACAGCTACACCAAAAACCTCTGACGTCAATGGAATTAAATAGCCTAAAAAACTTAATCTTTTTATGGCTTCCTGGTGCATTTTATTATGTAAATAATCAATACAAAACGATGAAAATATAAAACACACTATGATTGCTGATACAGCAAGACCAACTTGACTGCGAACAACTCGCAGAGGCGGCTTCAGGGAGTACGGTACAAGGCCGAGAGCTTTTGTTACGCCAAGAAATGGCACAGTTTCCCGGAGACACATTGGCAGAAGTTTTGATGAATCCATGGTGGAATGTAATACCTTTCTGTTGTGGTACATTCAGAATATAGGTCTTCTTGCATTAGTCATGCACACACAAGGCAAGTAATTATTCTCTTAGTTCTCAATATTAATTTTTAAATATTTAAAACAATCAAATCAATTTTTGATCTGACAATTACAATATTCGAACGTCTAGAACAGATAATTTCTAATGATAATAATGATTGAATACCCACTTGGAAAGACTATTATCCCAATTACTCGCCTCTTGAACTCATTTTTACTTCTACAGAATAAATTGAAAATCGATTTCTGTAAGATGTTAATATTAAGTCTTCCATGCTGATTAAGGTTCACGAGGCAATTTTCAATAAACCTTCCACGAGCCAATTTCTTCAATTAAAATAAATTACACCCGTCTACAAAAGAAAACTAATTGAAATCACCCGAAATTATAAATATGTATAAATATATATATATATATATATATATATATATATATATATATATATATATATATATATATATATATATATATATATATATATATATATATTTAATGTCAACGGTAAATAGATGTGCCCTGAACTCTTTAGAAGGGAGGATATTTTCATTAGGCGAGTAATTAGAATATTGGTATTTTCACAGATGGGTCTATCAACCTCACTCATTCCCTAGTGAAAACTATAATGTATAATTTAGTAGGTCATATACTTATCTCCAATACGTCCTAAAATATAAAATGCACCTGAAAATGTCACTTGTAGGAATGTGCAGTTTAAAATTTATTGTCATAAATAAGTGATACGTAGGTGACTATCTAAAATATCTCACAAACAAAAGCAGATTGAAATACAACATGCAAAAACGGTTTTGTCGCCAGAGCTACAGATATTCAAAGAGTTCATACTTTTTCGCATATTTGTAACGGTTGCCAAATATATTAGTAAAATGTGACGTTTGGGGCATCGCCACAAACCTCACAACGCCCACGCAGCGTCGGCGGAGACATGGAGAGCGAAGGTATGACCGAACGTCGGTCACTGATCAAAAAAGGCGCTACCTGTTAGTTGCGGCCTGAAGCGCGGCGGCGGTGCACTTTCGGAATATGGGCAGCGCGGTAGGATTGTACCGTGACGTCACAGCAACATTTAAACGGCGGAGCAGCGAGGAAAAGTGCCCTTCTTTTGTGAGATGCAGAGGTGATAAGTCGAGTAAGGTAGCGGAATAGTTGAGGTAGAGAAGCGGTAGTTTTGGAGGTGGTAGGAAGTGGGAAATGATAGAGTAGCGAGGCTACGTGGCGTAAGGAGAACATTATAGGAGATTGCAGTAAGAACTGTGAAATTTAGAACGGATCAGAATAGTGGCTGTGGTTGCGGAACTGTGAGAGTTTTTGTAAAACATTAGTGAGGCGATACGCTAACTAGCACACGCGGAGAGACTGGGCAATACGCGTACTCGTGTCGCAACAAGGCGGGCGAAAGTAGGCGAGACGAGGATCTGGTGGTGGGCGTTAAGAAGACTGGACCGTAGATCTGATGGTGGGCGTTAAGAAGACTGATACGTGGATCTGGTGGTGGGCGTTAAGAAGACTGATACGTGGATCTGGTGGTGGGCGTTAAGAAGACTGGTCCCTGGATCTGGTGGCAGGCGCAAAGGAGACCGAGTGGCCTTCGGAGCAGCATTGAAGCGGGCTACGTTGCAGGAACGCGAGCGGCGTCTCGGCTGAATTTCCAAATTTGTATAAAACTGAGGTGGGAGACAGGAACTAGAAAGACAGTGTTCGCACCAGAAACAAAAATACTAAAATGCACATGTTCGCCTTAAAATTGAGTAACGGTGAAGTATTTCATAACCTCGTACGCCGGTAGTACATTTCATTCCGAAGCTTATTAAAGATAATTAATTTGTGTTTCTCATTTTGTATGTAATTGACGAGGAAATCTCGTACGCGAATAGCAGTAAGACCTGTAATAATGTGTGCTGGTAAATTAATTCAGGAAGTGTGAAAAGAAGTAATTAAATTTCATTCACTAGTGTTGGCCAAGAGACAACGCCGTGCACGGATGTTATAAGGAAAATATCGCTAGCTAGGCGAAGAGTGAAACCATAAGCAAATATTTCTTTTGTAAATTTCTCTAAGAGTTCTGACCATCAGTGATTTGCATGCGTTCAAGCGCGCAGCCAGCAATTGAGTTTTTTTTGTTCTCTTATTTTGGTGACAGTGTAAAAGGGCTGATTTGTGCAATATTTTAAGAATATATTACTGTTGTACCTAATTCTGTGTCTGCCTGTGTCTATTTATTTATTTATTTATTTTAGGTCAAAAAAACAGTTAAAAACTGCGTATGACGTGCTATGGGGAAAAGTGAATTGTGTGCACATTTTCAAAATTCTATGATCCCTACACTAAGTCATATACTACTTAAATTTTGAATTTTGAAAGGGAGAAAAAGAAACAAAAAAACTCTCATGTAATAAAATCTATTTTCAAGGATAAATAAGCAATAAATTTTGAATTTTGAAAGGGAGAAAAAAACAAACAAAAAAACTCCCATGTAATAAAATCTATTTTTAAGGATAAATAAGCAATAAATTTTGGCTCTTATTACTTCCTGCCGCGACAACGTGGAAACGATAATTTGAATAATAATATTTCCCACTGAATTCTAGAAGACGTGCACAGAAAATGAAGTTACATTTATGTCCAGAAGCAAAACAAGGGGC
>BLKR01006754.1:0-50690 GCA_011170035.1 Teleogryllus occipitalis | reverse complement strand
ATTGCAAACAACATTATTTTCTTAACACTTCTTTAAAACAACATGCGTTTCAGTCGAGAAGAAAAAACTATCACGAAAGGTCGAAGACGAGGAGACGGCTGAAGAAAAGGAATGTTGGATATTTTGGCATTTAACCAATGGAAAAGACAATGCAATCTCAAGAATGAGGAGTCCGCCAAAGGGATACCTTGGTCGGTCAAAGACCTTGCATCTAATAGGAACACAACTTTAGTCTAATCTTCAGGGAAAACGGAAATTAGTGACGTACAGATAGCAGAGCGATTATGAATGAAACGTCACACTAACAGTCTGCAAGGTGAAGTCCATAACAACGCACGTTCCTAGGATACTTAGCCATTTATACTCTAAAGAAGTAAGTAAATCCTTACAATGATTTATATAATTCAAATGTACTTTTCATCAAAGATGTTTGGTGAGTTGAAGAAATGTATTTAATATACGTAATACAATATAAAGGCATTATAAATTACCTGATCTCATTTATGTTTCTCCGTTTACGTTTTGAAGTCATTAGATAATACCGTTAAAAAGTCACTAATTTCAATATTTTTACCAATTAATTAACCCTGAAGTACCTACTATCGTATCTGTAATATAGAATTAGGGGAAGTTTTCACCAAGAATGTTACTATCGTACTTCACCAAAAAACAGGAGAGAAAAATGTATACGCTCGACAGCATGAAATTTTCGAATTCGCTAATTACAATTTTTGTTCAATTATAATTTATTAAAAATAATAAAAATGTGTTCGGAAAATGGCTTGAATAATGCATTAATGACTTGGTACTTTTTTAAGGAAAGGTATCATACAATCATATTGTTGTTAGTATGGATAAGGCAGAAAAACCTTCCTTCGAATCCTACAGTAGTTTGTACGATATTTTCAGGCTTTGAAAATGTAAGGTAATTAGATCAATGTTCGCTTAATACAGTTAGATTTCGCTTTCGATCCTTATTAGTTCCTAAACTATCAACAATATGCTCTGCTTGGATGGATTTATGGAAATAATATGTCACCATTGGAATTACAAACTTATACTATTGAGACTTCGGGACTGCCAAACGCAAACGGAATATCTGCGTGACGTTGCATTGGGAACACTTCTCATTCACCCCGAAACCCAACGTCCACCCCTCATCGGAAATTCGCCAACCCGTGGAATTCCTCCAGCGCCGAGGCCCCGCCCTCGGGCGCCAACGGCGGTGCCGGCGGCGGCGGCGGCGGCGACGGCTGCGGCTAGGGCAGCGAGCTGCTTCTATGTAATTTTACCTGCGACGGTCCAAATTTGGAGGCCGCGCCGGGCAGGCGGCCGATGGGGTGGGGCTGGCAAGCAGCCCTGCTCGTTCCCACGCCCGCCACCCCGCGTCCAGAGGAGGCGCGGCCCGCGGCTCGGGGAGGGGAGTATTGTGGGTTAAATTTAGGCGGCCCGTCTCCGACGGTCTAGCTCGCCGACCGACGTCGCTCTCGCCTTGGCCCCAGGCGGCGACGGCGGCTGCAGCACCGAACGGAAAGTAGGCGCTGAGGCGAAAAAAAAATTATTTTTTTTTAGGTTAATATTTATCTCGGAAATTAAAATTTCTATTAATTCTCTATAAATGTCACCGGTTAGAACTGATATTTTCATGCTGGATTAGTTTTGCGTAACGCGTCACTGCTTTTGTTACTCGTTTATATTTCTCTATCTGCTCCATTGATTATTATATTAGTATTGCGTCGGTAATTTGCCACCGTATTTTTTCAGGTTTGTTAGCAATATTTGTGTTGTTCACCTCCTAAATTACTGAATGCTTCCTGGATTAAAAAGTCTTCTAGAGGTCATATTTGCACTTCCACAATTTTTTTCTAGATAGACTCAAATCAAAAGTTGTAAGGTGTAGGCTTTTAGTGAAGTCGTCACTAAAATTGCACAATTGTTATATTAAATTTTACTTCACTGAATTGTTAACGTAGCTATAAAATGGAGCAGAATTTATTAAATTTCTGATCTCCTAATATCGTCGATATACAAAAGAATTGGCATAACTCAAAAATATTATGTTTTAGTTGAGTTACGAAAGGTCTGTATGTTTAGTAAATAGTGCGTTTTTGGCAGTAAAACTTTCGGAAATAAAGCTCACAACCCCTGGGCGGCCGCGCCCTGTTGAATCACCTTCTCGTCCCCTCAATAATTTGGTGCTGGTGACGCCTATGGCTCACAATATATCACGAGCATGATAGAACAATGGAACAACTTCCTGAAACATATTCTTCCTTGATATAACAAGAAATAAACAGCTCGAACAAAACCGTTCTCCTGCAAAATGATTAGTGTTGAGATGTGTCACTTTTCTTGAGCTCCGACATCACCATTTTCGTTCGTTCTCGTCCTACAGTCGAACAATCATTGCAATGTGAAATATTTTCAGAGATGTTTAATGAATATTTTTTGAATGGCATATTAATGAAAGCTTTCGTTTCTTGTGTGCAGGTTACGCAAGTGATTCCCTGTCAGCAAGATGCCGTTCAAGCCGATTGAGAACCCCAAGTGCCCCAAGTGCGGCAAGTCCGTGTACGCCGCCGAAGAGCGTGTAGCGGGTGGCCTGAAATGGCACAAGATGTGCTTCAAGTGTGGTAAGTATTATTCAGGGGCGTTGGTATTACCAGGCTGGTGCAACTGGTGCTGCACCTGGTGTCAAGGCCCCGTATGAGGTCACCCGCCGACCCCCAATAAAGATGGACAATGGCAATGGCGGGCGCCATTTTAACTTTCAGCGCCGGGGTTTCCGAGACGTAGCTCTGTAGGCCTACTATTTATTGTTCACGCAAGCCAAAGAGGTAGCGTAATGGAAAAACTGCATCTCAGACTAATTTCAAACCTAGAAATTTTGCAGATAAATTACGGCACAACTTCTATCTATAGGTTTCAAAGAATGTTTTTTGACATGGTGCAAATGTTAAAAAGGTGCGATTAAAAACGTTTTAGTTCAAATGCAGGTATACATTTGTTCATTCCAAGTAAAGAAAGTGAATAGATATTTGAAATTTATTGGTTGATAGAAATAAAAAATAAGAGCATAGGCCTATACAAGTTTAAAATTTAGTAGAGTTGTGATCAGTGTACAAATTTAAACATTAATCGATAATGACAAAGTTTTCAATAACATATAATAGCTTGATCACCCCTGAATAAATTAGTAAAATCCTCCATCAAATATTAGAATAGTTAACAAACATTAGGACATTAGAATAATCATTAGAATTACAATAATAACAATTGAAGTGAAGATGTACAATTGTTTGTAAGTGAAAGTCTTCAAAACATTGTGTAGTCATAGTTTTCCTTTATAACACAGCCATACGCGGGGGGGGGGGGGGGGGGGCTACCATGGCTCCCTGAAAATTTCAAAAGGGGCCCCTTAGCCCTACTGAATTAAACATTTTATTTCTGTAAATAAGTTCAGTTTCTTCCCCCTCTTGTTTTAGGCTGCGCATCCTATACATGACAGATTTCCCTTCTCCAAACATTATATTCCAGGAAATGTTAATTTTTAATGTTTTTTTTTTTTCTTAAATAGGAATGTGCAACAAGCTTTTGGACTCTACAAACTGCTCTGAGCATGAAGGAGAACTCTTCTGCAAAGTCTGCCATGCCCGCAAGTATGGACCTAAGGGCTATGGCTTTGGCGGTGGTGCGGGATGCCTGAGCATGGATCAAGGCGAGCATCTCCAGAAGCAGGAATAGTAAGTATTACTTATAAATTTGAATTGTGTATTATCATAACTATATATTATTAAATAAATATCTTATTTCATTACCTGTGGCGGACTGGTGCAGTTTTCTTCTGACACTTTTTAATTTATTTTTTAATTGTAATACAAAAATTAGAGAGCTTTTTTCAAATGGAATTTATTTCAAAGACTCCAACAATATTAACTCTTAAATATTTGAATATAGAAGAAAATTTTAGTTATATGAAAGACAACTCTGAAATCCAAATTTGTTTCTATCAGAAGACCACCAACCACAATGCCTTGGTTAAACCCACAAGTCTTACAGCCTTCAGACCCAAATCAGTGCTCATAAGTATACTGACATACCTTTCTTTTTTTTTAAATATATTTATATATAATATCTCAAAAATTTGGAAGTAAATTTTGGCGAACCTCATACATCTTATCAGTTATTTTAGTAGGTACTATAATATTAAGAATGTACTGAGCATATGCTACTAATTATGAAAATTTTATTCAACACTGATACATCTGAGGGAGCTGTATAATACCTAAAAAGGGTCTCCAGTGGACTTTAATGGTTGTCTGAACTGAAGTTACTATAGTCACTTCAAGTTCAGCAGATATAGAATTTTAATAGCATGCATTCACCTTCAAGTAAACTCAAAAGCTGCATAACCCCATTTCGGTCAGGTAACATCACTTGAGGGCGCTTCCTTATCTTTGAATTCCTTTGAGATCTGTTTTCATTTTCAATAGTATTTGTGACATATTTAATGACTGCTTGTTGTCCACAATACAGTACAATAATTCCATTTTTTTATCAAATTAAGAGGAAACCTCTTCAGTTATATTGTACTTGATAAGTTAGTGTTAAGTGAACAGATTGATCAAAAAATATCTATTTACAAAAAAGGATATAATAATGTTAGAATGAATGTCAACATTACAATAGATGCTTGGTAATGACATTTTCTAAGGCTTCCTCTTAAATTGAAACCTTTCCTTTGTGTTTGTCTTTTATCAAATTTAAAT
This sequence comes from Teleogryllus occipitalis, assembly GCA_011170035.1. NCBI lineage: Eukaryota > Metazoa > Arthropoda > Insecta > Orthoptera > Gryllidae > Teleogryllus > Teleogryllus occipitalis. The sequence goes on along the minus strand of BLKR01006754.1, from coordinate 45,921 downwards.
TTAAAGAAACCAGTCAGTAGTTTTGTATAGTATGTCAATAAGTGGGAATGACGATATACCTTTCCTGTATGTATTGTTCTTGTGCAGTGTGAACGGTATGGCCACGCAAATAACCTTCCTGGTAGTAATGCAAAATGCAATTCAGATTTACTGGCTGAATATATGTGCATTTGTTAGCTTTACCCAACCAAACTCGAGATGTAATGTATTGAAGTAGCTCATTAATATGCAAGTACCTACTTTGATTTTAATATTGCAACATTTGCCTTTGTTAAATACAGGTGCTAGGTATCATGAGTAATAGGCTGAAAAACATTTACAAACAATATTTCATAAACATAAATTTATTGGAACTTTCGTCAGAAATTACAACACGAGTGCTTCTGGCTCTAGATATAATACTTTCATAGAAAAATATTAGAGAAAATCCTTGCAAAAATATTAATTAATAGAATTGATGTAAAGATTGCAATTTCATCTCTAGGGTATCTTCATGACCTGCATAACAGTTCATGCTATATTTTGCCAGCATGTTCATCACAACTATTTTAAATGTTTTTAAGTTTCAAATATGAATATTTTTAAATGATTTTTTTCTTCAATAATTGCAGAATTTTGTGAAGAGTTGAGAAACCTCAATGTTTTTGAATTTATGGAGTCAAGGAAGTTTTTTAGCATAGCCAACCGTACCACTGTCCCTGTAAACCTGTAAGAAACAGGAAAATATCCAAGTACTGTTTTTTATAGTTTTGCTACATGCATGATGACCAATGCATTTTTTTGCCCTCCCCTTTCTTTTCGCAAACAGAAACTAAGTGTCGAACCCAGTTGAAGCGAGCCAGTAAGCAGCAAGTATTCTCGCAGCTGTGGCAGTCTGGTCCATGCCTGTCTACCATCGGTCACCATCAGTTGAGACCACCTGTTCATCCCTTCACTACCCACTCAATATATCTTTTATTTCTCGTTGGCCACAAACAGGCACGAGACTAGTTATGGTACGGTCAAGTGTTCCCTTGGTTCAAACTTTATGGCAACATTCCCATTATGAACAGCATTTGTTTCACATCTAGAAGTGGGTTTCTGCAAGGATTACAGTAAATTCTCTTTAATTAAGGTTCATGCTGTTCTACATTTCGTGAAGGAACTTTGTAAGCATCATGTTCTAATGATACTATTTGTTTTTGACAGAAAGGGCAATTAACTCATGAACTTATCACCATTTCAAATTACGCATGAAGTAGAAACAGAATGACACATCTTTAGGTATGTGGGTTGTACTGCATACAATTTGCAACAAGTTTTTTGCTTGAGAAATTTACAATTTTCCTTGTAGATGTTGAAATTGGGAATGCTTGATCGAACTTATTGTAATAGTTAAAACATATTTTAACCCTTGCTATTTATCATCTGCCTTATTGGTTGCTCAGCCTAAGTATAATATGTCACAAATGTTTTATTACTATTATTACAAAAGATAAGACAAACTAGACTATACACAACAAAATGTAAAATTGTGTAGGGACTGGTTTGCTGAATCATTGTATCTTATAGGCAACTATGTTGTCAAAAAACAAACATATTTTTACATTCTTACACTTCATTACATACTAAATTTCTTTACCATGATAATATAGTTATAATTCTTTTATCATTTGATTTTATTACTAATTCCAAGAACAGAATAATTGAAATTGTAATATATTTATTCAGATATGTAAGAAAATATGTGATGAAGCTAATAAAAGGTCAATATTAAATCAAATTGGATTATCAGAATTTACAATATAACATCTGCAACATTCCTCCTGAAATATTTTTATCACTCGTAGTTTTAGAAAATACCTTCCTTCCTACATGCACTTAAACAGTGGCTTGAGCATACTGCTAAGATGAAATATTTGGAGACAAAATTTCATCACAAACAAATTTCCTTAAACACAACTTCTTTGTAGCAAAACTCAACCATCTTCCCATTGTCTGTGATGATTTACTTTTGGTATTTTTTTAAATGTAGTATTAACATATTTTGTATTTAAGTTAAAAAGCACAAATTTTAATTTTTGCAGAATTTTTTTCATTTATATGTTTTATATAATCTTCATAATTTATAATACTAATTATCAATTATGTTTTGATATTTAGTGAAATACAATAAAATAACAGATATAAAATAGTACACATAAGATAGAATAGGTGTTATGGTTAATTTAACAATTTTTCATGAAATCTGTTCCAAATTTTTTTTATATAATGTTCCATTAACATTTTATTCATCATCCTAAATCTAGAACTACAAAAACATAGAGGTTTTCTGACATTCTTTGATGTTTTGTTTCTTATGAAAATCTGCTCTCTTCATCAACTTGTCACAAACTTTTCCCCTACGTGTAATTTTTAACATTGACTTTAGTATGGTTGAGTTTTGTGATTATGAAGTTTGTGTTTGCACCCATGCTATATCCTTACGGTACACGAAGAAGCTCACCACCCTGGTCATGAGGTCATGAGGGTCGGGCTGTCGGATTGAATGCGGCCCTGGACATTGGGTGAGAACACATCAGTATTGTTTGGTTGGTGCATGGCACTGGAATCTGTATCTTAGTAGTTCGCTCCATAACAAGTTGCACTTGCTTTATTGCTATACTAGTCGTAGAAGAGCAACATGAATGCAGTATCACATCTACTTCACAAGACCATTATACTGTTCACATGAAATGCTGATTTTGTTAGGAACTTGAGATTTCATTATGAATGTGTATTTTTTATTAGTATTTTTTTCTTACAGATTAATGCTTTCTTATTTTATGCAACAGGAACACTTTTCTCAAATATGTGATTTGTAACACTGAAATATAGCTTCTTTACAGCAACAACTTTATATACACCTCAGTACTCAAATGAAATACTGTTTCATAATACAAATACAAGCTTATCACTGCTTTGTGTTCAGCAATGGAGTTTCTTCTCCCCATACTAATAAAGTAATGGGATAAGGAAAGTGCCCTCAAGGATGCTGATTTATTTGATATAAATATATCACATGACAAGGGGGTCAAAATTGAAGAATTGTCCTCATTGCATTTGTCATTGTGCTTTGTCCTAGCAATTATATTTGTACCGTGGAAGCAGAAACATCAACATTGGTCCAACCTTCTCCCATTGCTTTAAACCTGCTTTGATATTTCTTCTTTGCAGGATGGCTCTTCATTTGTATTGTATTTACAAAGTATAATATATATGTTTAATGCTTTTATATTGTCCATCAGCTTTCTGCAGCTGCAAAGCTATTACTAATAACCTAACATTTGATAGGCATATGAATCTGCTAATAAAGCTTTTGAGCATTACAGGGATGGAATTGGTCAAAGCAAAAATCTAGATATTAACTTATTGTGCAATTCAATGCAAAAATATTAACAAAAGCTGGTGTCATTTTTCTCGTTAGAAATGCTTTGCTTCAGCTTTCAAATTCTTTCTCACATTGATAGATTGTGAACTTTCTTTACAGTTATGCTTTTGCTAAAATTTGCATGTATATATTTTAATCCACTGTTTGCTTTAAGAAATGATTAAGTACTTTCATATACTTATCTTTAGAATAAAATAAAATTATTAAGTTATAAGAATCTTTTACTGCAAGCTTTTTTTTTCTTCATGTATATGTACTTAAGTAAATCATTAAAAAACAGTGGATTAGGATAGTACAAAATTAGAAAAGGTAGTTTGGAAACCATAAATACATGAAATTGATTATCTGATAAAAATCACATACTGAATGACAGATTTATAGTATTGGCATTTTAACATGAGGAAAATTAATTTATCAAAAAGTATATTTTTACTAAAATTCAAAATATATAATCATAGAATACTTTCCAATGCATACATTTAAATTAATTTTTAAGGGTATATCATTAAAATGTTCATCTATGCTTCATATAAGGATTAATGTCTTTCAGTATTGGCACACATGCTGTTCTGGATTCTCGTGCCATTGCTAAAGCTCCTGAAGGTGAAGGTTGCCCGAGGTGTGGAGGTTACGTGTATGCAGCAGAGCAAATGCTAGCAAGAGGAAGAGTAAGTATTAAGAATTTGGAATAAACATCTATCAATTCAAAACTGTGTCTAATGGTTAAATCAATCATTTATTTGTGAATTTCAATTCAAACTTTCAACTGTGTTTTCTGTCTGGTCCAACTGTACCCTTTGCTTTTCAAAAACTATTTATTTAATACTCTACTCTGTTTTTTGATACTTTTAAATTTGGTTTCCCATGTATTATTCCCATTTTACTATAACTGATAAAAGAATAGCCGTTAAGGAGATCATCAACAAAAATGTGCAAATAAAAATAAGTCCCCCATACTTTAGGGCTGGCACAAAGGCTGCTTCCGATGTAAACAATGTAATCGAACACTGGACTCCACCTCACATTGTGACGGACCTGATAAAGAGATTTACTGTAAAGGTAGGCTGCAACAAGTGGCCCACTAAGGTCTGGCTTGGGCTCAGATTTGGAATATGGAGTTCTGAGTCCAATAAAAGATTTTAAAAAGTTATTTACCAAAGTTGCTGTCAGAAATTCTATTAAAAAGAGCATTTTCTTATAAATGGGAAAATTGTTTTATATTCTGTTCATATTATTTTGATATTGAAAATAGTTTACTAGAACAATTGTGATTTGATATTTCAGTCTATTGCTGTCTGATCGAGACTGGGTCATAAATGAAATCGAGACCCCAAGAAAATTGTGTTTGGATTCAGAACCCCTGCCTCCATCGGTGAGCTTTTGTGGATGCAACACCCATTGCACCCTAGGTCGGACCATTTATGGATTGTCTTTTTAAAACACTATTTTTGCCCTACTTTTCTTGCATCTCTTTGTGATGCACTTAATTGCAAGATGCATCTTGCTATCAAACTCTTCCCTCTGTCTTGCATCCCACCTTTCATATTTTTTAAATGCATTCTATCACTTCTGAACTTACAAGACTACATCATTCATTCTTTTTTATAATAGTAACGTTTTCTTTTTTCCAATTTTGTTTTTATACTTTTTGGTTTGTTCTGTAAATGAATGAATATTGTGTCAAGCACGAATGGAATTTTGACTCCAGAATACTTTAAAGAAGACTTTTGATTGTTGAATTTTGCATTATGCATTGAAGTCCAGCAATACCCATTAAATCCTTCATTATTAGACTGATTTTTTAGCTTTGACCTCATCCAATGAGAAACATTTCTTACCATCATTCTCATCTCCCAAAAAAAATCCAAAATTTCAGGAACAAAAACTGGATTTGAAAAAATATATTCAAATACACTGCTAATTTAATTCTTTTTAAAGCCTTGGCACAGGGAATGCTTCAAATGTGGCGAATGTTCGAAACGACTGGACTCTGTCAATTGTTGTGAAGGACCGGACAAGGATATTTACTGCAAAGGTGTGTAAGATAGTCTAAAAATTACTGTCACAAATTTTTGTTCTTAAATTGAATATTTTCAAAATTTAAATGAAATTAATGGAATAGCAGAAATGAAAAACCTTTAGAAGTAGCAGACTTCATGCAAAGTAGGAATAAATCATATAGTACCACTTATTCATTCTGTCTTTAATACAAGTGAATAATTTCCTGTGTAAATACTCACAGCAAGTTTCAAGACTGTGTGCTATGCATGCTAATATTTCTTCCTCCATTTTTGTTATGAACCCAATTGTTTGATATTGTAAAATTTATGTAATTATCATTATTTATAGGGTAAAATTTATAATTCTGAAAAAATTGGTATAAAACTGATATGTTCATGTATTTCTCAATATTAAAAAAATCCCTCAATGTATTTAATTTGGTACACATTTGTTTTTTGGAGTTTCTTGAGCTTTCAATTTCCAGATAGGATTGACAACTAAACTACGTTTTTATTTCTTCAAAATAAAAGTCATTGATGTTGAGTAGTATTCCCATTTGTTTAGATTTAGTTATTTTAATATCTAAATGTTGTACCCAACAGTTTGCTATGGTAAGAGATTCGGCCCAAAGGGATACGGGTATGGCCAGGGAGGTGGTGCCTTGCAAAGTGATGCTAGTGATGCTGTGGCTAATGGGTATGTAATACCAAAAAACTCTTTCGGGCACAAGAACAAGCAATGCATTCAAATGAAATATTTTCCAAGATCAGACCAATAAAATGTTGTTTTCAATGATCATCAAAAGAAAGTGAAGGGCTTCTAGAAGCATTGCTTGCTTGATCCTGAAAGAAACTACTTATGAAATAAGATGTAATAGTTATTGCTTTCTTATCCATGCAGTGTGCTACGCAAAACGTTTTGGCCCCCGAGGAGTTGGGCATGGAGGAGTGGGTTCTATCGGTCTTACATCAGATATTCAAGATGAGAGGTAGCCTAATCAGGCTCTGGTTTGATTCATCATGCAATGTCTTTTAAATCGCATGTTATGAATCACCTCCCTTACATCCAACTTGTGAATGACAGAAAGCAGTGTTGAATGTAGCTCTGATATGCAATTATCTGTATACTTTCAAGAAAATATTTGCTTAAGTTTTTATTTTTTATGATACTATTCTTTTCTGAAAACAAACCTTAATTATATTACATGTTAATTGTTACATATAATAATTTTTATTCACAAGAGGAGGTGGAAAAAAAGAATTTATCTTCTAACATTTTCATTTTATATATAATGTAAAGAATTTGTTTTACAATATTTTTTAGACAGTGTTTTTCAATTTTTCAAATCAATATATTGATGAAGCATATCAAGCAAAAACATCCAAAACTGACATGTTAGTGTTCCCTCCCCCCTCGTTTAGATAGAACTGTATTTGGACATCAAAAACATTCTTTACAGAATGATTTTGCATATTGAATTGTTTTATTCCCCTTCTTCATGAATGAAATACTAGTTCAAACACGCTGAGACAGCTAAATCATTGTGTAGCATGTATCTATCCATTTTTTGCATTAGAAAATCCAACTTCATTCCTTCTGTTTAGATATTTGTGATTTTGATTGTTGTGGTCACAATATGAAGTTTTCTTTAGTTACATGTACCTGCCTGAATTATTATTTTACCAAATGCATGATAGTACTTAGAACTACATAGAAAATAATAGAATTTATATACACTTTTCTCATTTTACATATTAAAATATTTACTGGGACAGGGTTCCCAGGTAATGGAAATCGATGGATAATCAGTGCAATGCTTTTTAATTTCTTATTGTAGAGAAAGTTTATTCTTCATTAACTTCACAAAATTTTATGGTCATGTGTGACCATATCTTCAGCAAAACCATTGTTAAAAAGCTGTCTTGATGTAGGACAGCTTCTTGGAAGAGTTGTGAAGTTAATAAAGAATAAAATTTGTCTACAATAGGAAAAAATTAAAAGCAATGCTCAGATTGTCTAAACTTCTACCTGGAAACTGTATCCCAGTAATTAATTTAACTCGATCACATTGAAGATTTTATTAAAATATTTCTTTTGAAAAACTTTGTTTACACATTTGGAATAAATAAATAATACCAATGTTACAAATATCAAAATAATTAAGGAAACCCAAGTTAGCAGAGTTAAAAATATCTAGTAAAATCAGTTAAAAATGTGAAAAAAATACATTAACTATAGAGGATAAATTGTGATTGATAAACTTAATTAATTTGGTCAAATTCTGTTTTAGTGAATCAGCAGCTCCTCGAACTACTGTAATTGATACAGCTGTCATCAAGGCTCCTCCGGGGCAAGGTTGTCCAAGGTGTGGAGGGGTTGTTTATGCAGCAGAGCAAGTGCTGGCTAAGGGCAGGGTAAGTGATTTATATTTTATTTCCAGCCATTGTTAAAATGCATAGTAAAACAATTGTGTTGGTGGATAATTTACTTTTCTCAACTTGTGAATGAAGAATTCATAATATACAGACCTTATTAAATTAATCTGTAAAAACTGGTAGCGATTTTTCAAAAGAATAGGCACTTTAATTTTTAAGTTTTTTAATTTTTAAGTTTCAGTTTTTTTGATTGATTGAAAATTTTAATAAAGAATTGTATGTTATTGTATTGTTATTAAAAATCTTTGGTGAGAAATGAAAAGCTTCAAATATGTGATAATTTTAAACTCCCTAATTCTGAAATTACCCGTCAGGAATGGCATCGCAAGTGCTTTAAATGTCGTGACTGCACCAAAACTTTGGACTCCATCTTAGCTTGCGATGGGCCTGACCGTGATGTTTATTGCAAAACTTGCTATGGCAAGAAATTTGGGCCTCATGGTTATGGATTTGCTTGTGGTTCTGGGTTCCTCCAAACTGATGGACTCACGTAAGTTTCTTTCTTCTTCTCAAACTATAATGTACAATACAGATTTTACAGTTAATGGGATAATTTTATATGATCCTACAGAATTTTTATAATTCATTTAAATTAAATATATCTTCCAGTGAGGACGAGATTTCGAGTTTCCGACCCTATTACAATCCTGATACAACTGCAATCAAGGCTCCAGCTGGCCAAGGATGCCCTCGTTGTGGAGGTGCTGTATTTGCTGCAGAACAACAACTTGCTAAAGGAACGGTAAGTCAGTTAAAGATTGGAATGATAATTAAACGGAATAAAAACATACAGTCCCCAGATCAATACAACATTTAGTAAAATACCTACATTATTCATCATGTTCATATTATACCATATTTTTATATAAATGGATAATGATCATGTAGATGATGATGATGATGATGATGTACAGAAAATGATGATATTTAATAAAAATAAAATGATACATTCAGTGAGTTAAAGACCTAAACACTACGGCATTTTTAATAATTTCATGCCTTTCTTAGATAGAGACATAGATTTCATTTATAATTATTATACTTATTGTTTGCAAGATGTGGCATAAGAAATGTTTCAACTGCTGTGATTGCCACCGACCCCTGGATTCAGTGCTTGCTTGTGATGGACCTGATAGAGAAATCTACTGCAAAGCTTGCTATGGAAAGAAATTTGGTCCCAAAGGATTTGGCTATGGACATGCCCCAACCCTTGTGTCCACCAATGGAGAATCTACTATCTCCTAGTAAGTAAAACATACTCTTTTCTATTTCTTTTCTCAGCTGAAAATATCCAGTCTCATTACTACATTATTATTTGTTTCCTTCTCAGTCCTGATGCCAGACCCACTGCTGGATTGAAAGCTCCTCAAGGCCAAGGTTGCCCTCGTTGTGGATTTGCTGTTTACGCTGCAGAGCAGATGATCAGCAAAAATAGGGTAGGTGCTCTTGAAAAACAATTAATATTTAACTATTAACTTTCCTCCCTCAATCAAAGGCAGAAAATGTGCCTTACCTAGAATCAAAAGGTCATAACTTTTAGATATCAAACCAAAACAAAACCCATGGCTTAATGAGGCTGATAAAAATTGTAATTTACTACAAAGTTACAAGGTGAAAACTCTGAAGAAGCTAAAAATTCTAATCAATTATGAATGAACAATTTTCAGTTATTTGGATAAATATTTATCCCAAAACCCAAAAAGAGAAGAGAATACAAGTTGCAAGTTGAACAGAGTAATGAAGAGACATTTTGAATATAGAATTTTAAATAGTATTCCATTATTATGGAATCCCAAATGACCTTGTTCTTTTCAAGTGTTATAAGAATAGGAAAGGAAGAGGAAGGGGAAGTGGATTTCCTAAATAAAATTAATATTTTTTAGTGCACCATAATGTAATGAAGTGCTTATTAGCTACATTAGCTATTTATTTAGTTTAGCAATTCTGTTAAATATTTACAACATTTGTAAACATTTTAATTATTGGGAAGGACAAATAAGGTCATTTAGTTTTGAGAAAGGGATTAATTTCTAAGTTAGTGTTTGAATTTTTTAAATTTTACTGAGTTTAAACATGAGACTAATATTTCAATATAAGTATAAAACAAAAGAGTACCTTTCATTATTAATGAAGATGTTTGTAAAGCAGCCCCGCTTGCCAAATCTTATTAGAATATGATTTACTTTTAAACATTCAGAAATGTAAACTGAAGAGGGCAATATGCTGATTGAAATATACTCTTTTACAGTTATACACATGTCTTTTTTTTGTCCAGATCTGGCACCGACGCTGCTTCCATTGTGGTGACTGCCGCCGATCACTGGACTCAACGAATTTGAACGATGGTCCCGATGGGGACATTTACTGCCGAAGTTGCTACGGACGTAAATTTGGACCTAAGGGTGTGGGATATGGTATGGGGGCTGGTACACTTACAATGGCTTGAATGTGGCCCCCCAGTTAGAGCTAAGATTTGTCATGACAGAAACCAGACCAGCTTCAATACTATATGCAACGCAGATTCTGCATGTCTTTGTACATGAAGATGAAAATAATCATGCACTGAATTTCTATTAATTATAATGCTTAAATACACAACTGTAATGAGCTTCTTTCAGTATAAAATTGTGCTTTCGTATTTATAATGCCTTCTTAATTCGAAATCTACTCAACAAAATGGCATGAAAGCACTGTTTTTATCGTGGTCAGAAAGAAATTGGAAGTATAAATGAAATGCCAATGTTTCTTTTTGTATGTTTCTTTACAAGATTTTCATAGTACAAATGATGAAGAGAGTAGTGAGAGTGTAACACCAAATATTACTTTATGTAATTACAAGGTGCGTGGATATGTTAAAACCCCAATTCCTTTTTAACAGTGAAATGTAGATTTAGTTGTGTTTTTGTGGGACGCTTTGGGGGAACTTTTATAGTATTTTTTGAGAATGGGTGTAAGATCTCATGGAGATGAAAGAGCATTCCATAACTTCAAATTGCTTGATCACGATATAAACGGTGCTTTTTTGAATCCTTAGCTGTTTAATAGACCTTTCATATGCTTCCTCAGAATATAGTTTTCCAGTACAATAACAACCTCACAAAATATAGTATTGCCTGTTTTGGGAATGTATAGTCAAGATACTGCTTCAGTAATAACGAAGGCAAAGCAGATCCCAGAACATTCTTTGACACCTCCTTACAGCAAATTGAATTTTTCATAGCATGCACGTAGATCGACTACTATAACTTAATGTTAATTCCTATACCAATTCAAAAAATTTGCAGTTGTCACTTTAACATTTCAAATAAAAATTTCAGATTTTTTGCAGCTACAAAATTTCTAGTATTTGTACTAACTTGAGACTTTAGTTTTAATTGTTAATACTGGCTGCACAGAGGTTTCATAGGCAAAGAAATTAACATCTAGTGGGGCCACACAAAATACACCTCCATACACATCTCGCCCAATGATAAATGATGAAGATGTGATATTTGATAAAGCCATTAGCGGCAATTTTGAAATACAGAGAGTAAGTCTGATCAAAGGCATATTTCATCATGTAGCTTCAAAATTGTGATTTAATACAACACTCATGTAATGGAGGTTTACATCATTAAGCTGCTTGCATTATGCAAAATGAGAATACAACAGATTGAGTTGTTGTCTTAGCTATAAATAATTGTTGAAAATCAATATACATATACAATAAATTTTTTCTTAAAGATTATAATATGTTATTCATAAGACTGAACTGATGTTTGAACACAGTTCTAAGTTTTAATAATACAATATTGTGGGGTTTGAAATAACTAACTCAATTTTTAGAAATAAGTATTCTCATAAAATGTACATACATATTATAGATTTAAAGTGATCATACTCTTGAAGATCACATATAAAACATCAACACGTGGTGAATTTCAGTATTTATAAACTGAATGGTGTAAAAGAAAAGTTTAAAGAAAGAATGGAAACAGAAAATACCAAATATTGAAACTACATTTTTCATTCTACAGACTTTTTTAAGATGCAAATAATACATTACCAAATTCATAGCCATGTGACTCACAGAAAGCGCAAAAATTGGAAGTTCATAAATTACTGAAATTAGATAATAAAGTTTCAAGGTATCACAAATGTTTTACCAAATACAGCTTGCCAAGTGAATATTGTAAGATCTTGATATATTTACCAATTTATGGTGAATAAAATTCACTAACATTTATGAGCTGATACAATGTACTGACTTGGAATGTGACATGGGAACAACTTTTTTTGCATCTTTTCTTCCAGTTTCTTTTTTTATTCCTTACTCTTCCTTTCATAGACTCAAGTCACTAAGGCTTGAATAAATAATTTTTCTTCAAAAATTCAAACTTCCTATTACATACAACTGTATATTATTGATTTGCTTATGCACTTGCACCAAATATCTTGAAAGTCTGCAAATATTGCAGATTATGTTGATTTATTGCTTTTTGCATTTGTTGTATTATTCTTGTTAATATTATTTTTGTGTAGTATGTAATTTGATGTAAAGAAACAAAACTTTAAATAAATGTGTTCCAATTGAATTGAGTACAGAATTTACACATGCAAGTAATTCTCTCTAAAACAGGTGTTTTGAAAGTCAGAGAGTAACTTAGTAAGATGCATCTTAATGGGATCAATTTGTTCAAACAATCAAGACTGTGAGAAATGTGCTAAATTGTGTAGAAAATACTCCTCCAATTATTAAATCTTTAAATTTTGACTCCTGTGAATTAAAGAGTAACTTTTCTTTTAAAAACCAACTTCTACATCATGTTCTATAAAAATGCAATTGCTTCAAAAATTATGCTCGAATTAAATCAATTAACACACAATACATTTACATCATAATCTCAAAATCCCCTTCAGTTGATTTACATTTGCTCATAAACTCAGTTTCATCATCTTCAAATTAGAAAACAACAAAAAGTCATTTGCCAATGTTAAGTTTGCTCATAACTTTGTGAATTGAATATTATCAGTTCTACAAACCTTTTCAGTCAAGAGGAGGTGTATATATTGTCTGAGCACAAGCAAAGTGGTCATCTTAAAAGTCATTATTTTCGTGTAGTTATATGAAGAAACATGTTTACAAAATAGTATATTTTTACTACCAAAAATTTCACACAGACAGTTTGCTGGTATAAAGAGTAAAATAATTTGATATTGATGGCGAAATAAAGAGCTCCACAAGAAAAAACTGTTCTGTAAAATAACAATGTTTTTGATGTTTGGCTTTTCTTGAGCTTTAATGGTATGTCTGGCTAAAAATAAAAGCTGTTGATCAACCCCCACCTCACACAATGAGTATATATTAGTATTATTCTACAATTCTTCAGTTCTTTAAATGATCAAAAGAGAAGTGAAATGTCTCTCAATAATCAGCAGTGACCCGGAATCATTGAGTCTAAAGACTTCTTAATACTAAGGTGTCTCCTCGTGGTAAATATAGTTTTACCTCATATACCAATATAGTAATACCAATTGCTCTTAAACAATTGCATTCCCAAAACAAATGACGACAACATATGTGGCTCTTCTAATTTGCTGAAATAATGGGAACCATGCAGTGGTGACAGATTGGGGGTAGACTGTTTAATAGCCCCAATAGCAGATGGACCTGGTACATATTTTCAAAACCTCTTTAATGGCATTGCTTATTGAACAATTTATTTCAGATGTACCCTTACTTTTACAAATTACAAATTTAAATTTATTCTAGTATGATTACTTTCAATTCAAGTATGATTATTAGAGCCTGGAAATTCAGGCATTTATTTTACCTGAAATAGGCAGGCAAAATGGCATTTACTTTTACTAAAATAGGCATCCAAAAAGGTGTTTATTCTAGCTAAAGTAGGGGTACAAAAAAGCATATAAACAATGAAAACTCACAAGTAAAAGAAATTGTAAAAAAATAATAATTGAAATTATTCCAACTAAAATTTACATTATCACTTTACGTGTAAGAAAACGATATTTTCTTTGTAATCTTGATTCCACATGACCATGAGGTATGATGGCTACAAATTTCTTTCTCTTGTGATGCTGTCTCTTCAAAATGCTATTGTGAACTCCCTTTTGAATTTTGAAATGCATCAGTGAAAATGGAATTATATTTTTCGCACTTGTGTGCTTGCCAACTCTAAGCATTATGTATAGAGAGAACTGTCCGCAAAAGGGTCGGTGGTCATTCTCCAAAGTAGAATGGGATTGCTGGTGAGTGAACAAAGTCTGACAGCTTCATTGAAAAAATCAAAAATCATGATTGGTATCATCTTCCCTTTTCATTCACATTTTTATCAGTATCTGCTTCCACAGAAAGACAAAACACTACTGTGCCTTCGAGTTGCCCAGGCTTGCAGGTTTATATATTCAAATTGATCGCAATCGGTGCGAGGAGGAAAAGTAAGCAAAATAATGAGGAAAAAGCAAAAATGGCAGAAATAGGCAACAGAAGTTAAAATATGTAAAAAATGGCAAAATGAAATCTCCTAATAATGAGGAAAAAGCAGTAAAAGGCAAAATGGCAAAAACAGACAACAGATGCTAAAATAGGCAAAATAAAAATCTACTAAAATGACCCCAGAAGTACAATTAAGTGATTCATATTTTAAAAGTCATAAAATAATAATAACAATAACAAATAGGCATTTTGCCAAACTTCCTGGTTCTAATGATTACATTATTTGGATTTTACTAATAATTGGATTTTTGTTTGCGTCAACTCTTATGTTAACACTGTAACATATATGTTACTTTGTGTTAACGCTGTAATGTATATGTTACATTATCTTACCATAAGTCAAGTTCTCCAATAAGTCATCTTAGACCGGTGGAATAAAATGTTGAGATTTTTGTACGTTCCATAAACCAATCAATTAATAGATGTAGTCAGGTACCATTCAACACTTTGAGAATTGCTGCCTCAAGCTTTTGAATTCACACATAAGAAAATTTTCCTCTTCCTGGAGGCAGCGTGCCACTCCTACATGTTTATTTGTTTCATCTTCATTTGCCCGCAATTTTAATCTTCAAATTGATGGAAGTAGTACATAATGAATTCTTTAGCTATTAAAGCTAACAACAAAAGAAAAAATTAAATCGTTTAATGCTCTACAAGATGTATGTAGGTTGTTTTGGAGCTCTAAATATTTGTTACACATCTGTTACATTGCCAAATCCACTGCAAAATTTAAGAGAAATCTATTTACATTGTACTACATATTTTAAATCTTTTTCTACATTGTCTTTTGATTTTCAGTGGTAATATGTACATGTGAAAAGCAGTGGCACACCCAAGGGGGGGCGATAAAACTTGTTCCCCCCAGAAACCAATGATCATTTACCAAAATATAGCTTGTACTAATTTTTTAGGCAAATGAAAGTCATTCAATATACCAATTGTTAACATTATAAAAAAATTATAAGGTTAAATAATTATAATTTCTAAAATATATTATATAATTATAAGGAAACAATGTTGGCTGGACACTAAACCTCTTGTGGCTTTTCATTATTGAATCTGAGGAAATTTATTTATTTTGATGTCAGTGTGCAAGGCACTTCAGCTAAACATCCCCCTCCCCCCACCCTATAACAAGAAGCTTCATTCTCTTTTCAAAAACTTGTCAATTGTAAATATGACAACACAACTAGACCCTTTGAAAACTGGATCATTTCTTAAGCCACTGCTTGCCCCCCCTTTTAATATTTCATTCTGGCACCCCTGGAATAAATTAAGGATTCCTAGCATAACAAACTTTTACTTTCTCATATACATATGTGTATACAAAGTAATGTATATAGTAGAGAGAATATTATGTAATGCTGCAATAAATAGAATTCAGAATTTCAATGGAAATCATAGTTTCAGGTATCTTGATACCAAAACAGCTGTTTGTACCAAATGTCCAACGGTCAACAAGCAACACAAGCACCTAAATGTCATAAAGCCTAAATGACATAAATGCCATTTCAATGTATTCTTTTGAATTTCAAAAATGGCACAAATGTAATTTTACAGGCATAAGCAGGTAATTTTTTACACACATTTTGCATGTAACATTACAGGCAGAATTTTATTTCACAGGCATTTCATATATTATAGTATTTGTGAGCTCAAGTACTTCAAATTATTTCTCAAATACTTGAAAATTATGAATCAAAAGAAGTTTCTCAAATACTCGAAAATTATGTGAAAAAGAGCTGAAAGTGCTGAAAATGCCAGCTTTGTTCAGAAACAGTTTTTTTTTTTTTTTTTCTTCTCTCTCTCCCTCCTTCACCCTCCCTCCCTTTCTCTCTCTCCTTCTCTCTCCTCCCTCCTCCCCTCCCTTTCCCTCTCTCCCGCTCCATCTCCCTCTCTCCCTCACCCTCCCTCTCTCCCTCCCCCCTTACCACCCCCTCTCTCCTTACCTCCCCCTCTCCCTCCCTCCCCCTTCCCTCATCCCTCTCTCTCCCCCTCCCCTCCTTCTCCCGCTCCCTCTCCTCCTCCCACTCCCTCTCTCCCCCGCTTCCTCCCCTCCCTCCATCTCCTCCCCCTCTCCCTCCCCTCCCTCTTCCCGGTCCCTCTCTCTCACTCTCTCCCTCCCTCCACCTCCCTCTCTCTCACTCTCTCCCTCCCCCCTCTCTCTCTTGCCAGAAACAGGCAGATGTAATCCTTGTCAACGAGGAACAAAATCGGTCTCAGAAATATTTACCCAACGTTCTGATAGTTTCCCAACTGTGCAAGGGATCTGACTATAGTATAGAAGTTATCAGGAATTTGCCAGGCCTTAATCTGGAGTTTTTATGTGACACAAGCACATATCGTGCTTTCAGAGGTGGATCAAGGGGGACACAGAGACTCCAAATCTAACATTTTTTATATTGTACTAAATTGATTCAAAGCTACAAATTGATTCCATCACATTTCAATGGAGTGCACATTTTCTTCAGTTCTCATTACACTAATGTTAGAAGAGCAGAGGTTATTTCATGGGCTAGTAATGTTTGGCTATTAAATCAAATCTGTATGTCATTTATCAATGCAAATAATTTCTAATACACACAAGGAAAAATGTATTGTTATTAAATGTCAATAACGCTTGATTCTATCTTTCATTCATAACCCATCTAACTATGTTAGTAAGAGGGAAGAATCTGAAGCTTAAGAAAAGCATATATTTCCATTGTGAATGCACACTATTATTTCTCACTAACACAATTTTTTTTATTTATTTATTCTAAAAATACTTAAGACGAGATTCCAAACTGAAATTGCCCCCCACCCCCACTCCACAATCTTTCTATATAGAGTTCTGTCTGTGCTTCTCTTAGGAAACTTGTACACGTCACATCAGCCATGATTGAATGCCCACCACTCAGGGATTTATATGGCACTGAACTAACAGAATTAGACTTTCCAAACAATTTTTAAGAACCGTTTGTGAGCAAATTCACCAAAACCTTCATTAAAGATTATTTTCCAGTCAAGGACTTACTTCAAATAATGTAGGATACACTATTCATCAAGAGATTTTATTTATTTTTAATAGAAGGGGACAGTAGCGAATCATAAGCCCTACAATATTATAAAATTACAGTCCAGCTGTAATTCAGTTATAATGCAGTTTTGAAATACATCTCATTTGATTATTTTACAGCGTAAGTCAATTGAGAATTGATGGGAATTGAATGGGAGTACTCAATTGTCCACAGAGCAAGGTTGTGGTGTGTTCAGCTCAAAATGACTTGCCTCTCACTGACTGCTCTACTCCTTAATTCTACACAGAAGTAAATGCAAGAAGTTCTTCAAAGGGGCAGCAATTATAATTTGACCCCCTTCTCCCAAAAATTTATTCAAGAAAAACAAACACTTTTTGGAATGTGAATTTTGTCTTGAAATTAGTCTGCTTAGGATGAGAATACTTCTTTGTCAATGTGTTGCAATTAATATAAGGTTTTTTTGTTGTTGTTGTTTTTTTTTTTTGAACAATTAGACTCATAAAATTGTACAGGTAAGCGGTGATACCCACAGTGGGTGGATACGCTTCGCTTCAAGGGCAACACACACCATCTGGCGATAAACACGGTGTTAAAAGGAGAGAGGAGAACAACAGCCAGGTTCTTCAATTTCATAATGAATTAGGCAATAAATAAAGAGATCTCTTCAATTCTTACATCAATTTGAAAAACTTGACAAGGGTCGCAAAGAAAAGCATTGTGGTCAATTACTGTATTACAGAAAATATTACCGGAATAATGAGACGATGTTTAATTTACTAGGTTACGTGCATACTGTCGATAATAAAAGTGAAGTCAAGTTGTCAACTAGAACACACACCACTTTTATCACGTGCATATTATCAATGCGCTTTTTTGATATGTATAAAATGCTTGTAATTATCCCACCATCTTAACAGAACACGAAGGTCGCGTACGTGGTCAGTACAAGCTGATTTTCTGCCTAAGAATATACATAAGACGTTACACTCATTTTATTTTAAATATCATTTATAAATAATCTAAAATGTTACGCCGCAAAATCATTAATTTAGCAATTAAATCTATGAGATCAATGCGAACCGATGGAACTGTAGCATCATCCACTCAACTGATGGTAAGCGTCGCATTTTTAATGCGTTTTCTCCAATTCATGACAATGTCAACGCACACAGGCACGACGTCACGCACTTAACGCCGCTTATTTTAACATTTCACCCTTTCAGAATAACGTGTCATGAATCCTTTGATGTTTATTTGACGTTTCGTAAAACCTTTTCTCCCACGCCCCTCTTTGTCCGCTACCCTCACTTCTTGTGTTATTAGAAATGTTAAATACGAAAGGAGATGTATTCAACAAAGAAGAAAAAGGAAAAAAACAACAACCTTTTAACGTTTATAAATGTGGATCATTAAAAATTGATCTCATTATATTATTTTATTAATTTACAAACAATAATTTGGGTATATTGAAAATTCAATGTTCCCAAAGCATTGAAGAAAAAAATAATTACCATTTTTAATTACCATCGAGATTAATATAAAATGATCGTATAGAAAGAGAACAATAATCTTGAAATGTAATTTCTTGAATAACGATTTTTTTTCTATTTCCTTTATTAGCTATATTCAATTTTAAAAATGAAGACCTCTCAACCATAGATATTAATTTTTAAAATCAAAATACAACAAATCCTCTAATTTTTTAAGTATGTGTATATCCCAAATTACAATTATGTGATTTTTATATTTTTAAAGATGTGTAAGCAAAGTTATTAACTGTTGCAGACTAAGAAAATTGAAAATGAACCTCAAAAAGCTGAAGATCACCCTCTTACAGATACTTTTGGGAGGCACCACACATATCTTCGAATATCATTGACAGAACGCTGCAATCTTAGATGTAAGTAATACAAACTGCTAAATAAAAAAAAGTAAAACTTAGCAAACTTGTCGTTAGCTTCTTTTAATTTTTTTTAAGGCCAATATTGCATGCCTGAGGAAGGTGTAAAATTAACAGCAAAACCTCATCTTTTGACTACTGAAGAAGTAATATATCTATCAGAATTATTTGTGAAGGTCGGTATCAATAAAATACGATTAACTGGAGGAGAACCAACTGTTCGCAAAGACCTTGTTAACATTATAGGTGAGTCTGCATGGAGGTCATTCAAAGAGTAGGTCTTATTTCATTATTCATACCTCTTGAAAATATATTTTTGACTTTATAATTTTATTTTTTTAGGTGCACTAAAGCAAATACCAGGTTTACAAGAAGTGGCAATGACAACAAATGGGCTTGTACTCACTCGAATGCTAGTTGCTCTGCAAAGAGCTGGTTTAGATATAATTAACATCAGTTTGGATACATTAAAACCCTCTCGTTATGAAACAATGACAAGAAGAAGAGGATGGGAACGTGTCATGGCTGGAATTGACCTTGCCGTGCAGTTGGGTTACAGTCCTGTGAAGGTAAGATCATATTTTAATAACAAATTAAAAATATTAATTCTAATTTATTTACTCTCATTCAGATAAAATTGCAGTTTTGTATTGTAAAAGAAGTACATTCTATTGAAAATCTTCCTTGTTGTTATCTTTCGTTATACGAAACTACCTAAAAAAACAGTATTTCTTGGGCATTTATTTATCACAATCATCTATGAGATAACTGGCATATATGGCATTGCCTGGTTTTTGCCTAAGGACAAACCCCCATCAACACCAACACCAATAATTGCACTTTCTTCACATGTTTAGATGAAAAAACATGAAGTGCCCTTTGTTGCCCCAGTCATAATTTTTCACAAACATCTATTCTATCTACCCCTCCCCTGTTTGTCCTTTTCTATTCTACTGGATCCCTGCCTCACTCAACCTTGCCCTGCCTTGTTCCCACCCCTCAACCCAGTCTACTTCATTTTCTATCTAAAATAATTAAGAAATCTATATTAAAAGAAAAAAACCCTTTTCTCAATACCTATGCTTTTTGTGGAATTCTATATATCATATGAATACAATAAAGCACACAGCCCTCTAAAAATCATCCAATCTGCCACAGATGGTGTAGCATCAACATGTACAACATTTATAATGTTTCACTTTCACTTGTGCACCAAACAAAAATTTTATCAGAAAAAATCGTACTTTATTTATTACAACTATACTAATAATTATTTTATTCTGAAATGGGAAACGAACTTAACATCTGCATTTTGTATTATTCTCCCCCTCCACCCACCCACACACACACACACACACAAAAAAATGGACTTACCTTTATAAATGTGTATAAGAACATGTGGCACAGATAGGAACTGTTCACATTAGACATTTTAATGTAAAATAAAAATCCAAGGACAGAAGTATTTACATGTTCTTGATTCATAACTTATTTCCATAAATTTCATATCTCTTGTACACTTAATCCATTTATGCCTAGATGCAATTAAGATCAATTTTCAACGTACCTTTATAAATAACGTGTATGTTAAGAAAACCCAACATTTATTCTCAAACATTGGGCATAAATATTATTGAATATTCCAGCTTACATTTCATAACTAAACTATTATGAAGAATGACATGTTATTAAGTACTAATTATTTCAGCGTAATTAAACATTTTCTGATCTTTTGATATATTGTTTGGCAGGTGAATTGCGTAGTTATGAGAGGCTTCAATGATGATGAAATATGTGATTTTGTTGAACTTACTAAGGACAGAAACCTAGATATTAGGTTTATTGAGTACATGCCTTTCACAGGCAATAAATGGAATGATAAAAAAATGGTTCCTTTTGACGAAATGTTAAAGATAATTAAATCAAGTTTTCCACATATTTGTGCCCTTCCAAATGGACCAAATGACACATCAAAGGTAAATTTTTTTAAATGTATTTCTCAGGAAAAGAATGCAGTATGAAAATTATGTACATCTAGAAAAGTGTAAATTAAAAGCGTAATGTTATCTCATGAAGATTCAGAAATAATACACTCGCTGCTCTTACTATTCTGCAACTCAAAGTGCATTTATTTGTAGGCATATCAAGTTCCTGGTTTCAAAGGTCAAGTTGGATTTATTACTTCAATGAGTAATCACTTTTGTGGTACTTGTAATCGTTTAAGAATAACTGCTGATGGTAACCTCAAAGTATGCCTGTTTGGAAATTCAGAAATTTCTCTTAGGTTTGTAATTTTTAAATGTTAATATATGCTTTGTTTTGACTTGACATATACTGAAATTGAGTGCACTACTAGGGATGCCATTCGTCAAAGATGCAGTGAGGATGACCTATTGGCCATGATAGGAGCAGCCGTGAAAAGAAAGAAGAAGCAGCATGCAGGTAATTGGTATATGTGTTTCTTGTTTTTCTTTGCAGGTCGTTCTCAATTACCATTAAAAATTGTATAATCATAGGAAAGATGAAAGTGGTAGGTAATAGAAGTAAGTTCAATCTGTTTCAGGAATGATGAATCTTTCTCAAATGGAGAATAGACCAATGATTCTTATTGGTGGATGACTAGACAGTATGTACTAATGTAAAATAGGTGTTGCTGTTTCACAGCTTTCATAAGGCAAATTAGTAATTTCAGATAGAGATTTTCTTACTATCTCTCTCTCCTGTATGTAAAATACTGTCAGTTGCCAGTCTTAATTATTACTATAAAATACTTGTTTTCAGATTGGTGTTACTTCTTCCAATACTTCAGCACGCTTATAATAAGGCTACCTCCGGAAAATCATCTCTTCCATTGGGAATCAAGTCTTCCAGAAAAAAAGACTAGCACACACAAAACACATGAGAGTTCAAATTGTTATATGGTCAAAAATAATGAAAGACCTTTCACCGGAGCATTTTCAAACCAACTAATATCTTTGAATGCTCAGAAAACCTCATGCTTTAACTTCTATCGAAATTATTGCCAGGAAAAACATCTAACACACATTGACAATAAGGGAAAAGCACTTATGGTAGACGTTTCAGAAAAGCGTATCACTTTTCGTACGGCCAAAGCACAAGCTTTCGTTAAAGTTGGAGAAACAATAACAGATCTCATTGAGAAAAACTGTTTGAAGAAAGGAGATGTACTTACAGTTGCTCAGATAGCAGGAATTATGGGTGCAAAGAAAACCAGTGAACTGATTCCACTGTGTCATAACATTCCTCTCTCCAAAGTTGATGTGAATATTACATTAGACAAAGGCATAAATTCTGTTATTATAACAGCTACAGTGCACTGTCACGGTAAAACTGGAGTTGAAATGGAAGCTTTAACAGCAGCTACAATATCTGCCTTAACTGTTTATGATATGTGTAAGGCAGTCAGTCACAACATAGTTATTTCAGAAGTTCTTTTGATTGAAAAAACAGGAGGAAAAAGTGGAGACTTTCAAAGGTAATAGGTTTATTCACGGGAAAAAAGAAAAGGATTTAAAAAAGATAAATATTAGTATTAATTGCTTGCAGATGAAAATCACAATTGTCAGTTTTATTTTCTACATTATTTTTGGAACTTTCTTTAATACTCAAAAAAAAAAAAAAAAAAAAATTCTGAAGAATACTCATCTCTAACGTGTTCTTCTAATATTCATGTTCTTTTTTGTTTTCCCAATCTTGCTCAAGCTAAGAGATCCACCTCTCATTATTTTTGGTAAATAATGTTAAACCTGAAGTAATGATATGTCTGGGGAATCTTACTACTACTTTTTTTATCTTTACTCCCTTTGTGCATTTTTCTTTTTTACTATGAGTAGAATAAATTATGCCTTAACAGCATCATTCTTGAAGCATCAACCACATGTAATTAATATTAAACATTGATACCATATTTACCTGAACTTGAGAAAAGTATTTTTCCCAGTTTTTGTCCTCTTAAATTCACATAGGGTATATAAATAATATAATAACATAACATTAAAATAATATAGATGTGTTTTTTATTTTATTTGTTGGGAACTAATTTCCTGTTATAAAAACTTGAGTCATCTTTTGTTTGAGCAAATTTTTAGGGAACTAATTGTAAGCAAAAAAACTAATTGCAAACAAAAGCAACAGAATTGTCGTATATTCAGGCAAATACAATTCTTGTTTTGGATGCTTAAGTCAGCATTTCTCGATCATTAGGTTTTTGTACTTTGGAACTTATTTTTATTCTTTCTTTGACCTTTTTCATTAGGAACAAAGTTTCAAGACTTTAGTTTAACATTCAAGAAACAACAATGGTTTTATGCAGAATTAGGAAGTTAAAGAGAGGTTACCTTATTAAATAACATCGAATGGTCACAGATTACTCTCTAAGACTTTAAATGTCCATGTTCCTTGAAATGTGCCTAGAATATTCTTTGATATCTTGTAGAGATAAAAAACAACTGAGTTTGCAGTCCATTTGCTACACCACCTCTGCTTTTTCTGGTAGCCAATTCTGTGGAGATGTTCTGAATGGCCCTCCATGTGGTATGGTTAATGGATATTGGTTTGTAGGATACAATATCGAACTTGGATTACCATTAGCTGGTTATTGCAGTATATTGTTCTCACTCTTGTTCTATTTAACAATGATTTCACTCTATAGCAGTCACTGAGAATAAAAATTAACTATAAAAACGTCACAAGTACAAATGAATGGGTGAGTGGAAAAACAGTAGCTACTAGTCCCAAATTGGTAATTTTTGTTGTTTTATAGAAATTTGTGCAGAAGGCAAGGAACTATATGTTGAGACTGAAAGCGGTTCAATATGAGGTCGTTTGACTTTGATGAATGAAAGAACAGTATCTGTCCTGGACATGTATTGCTCTTCCACCCAGGATTTCAGACACCTGACCATTCAGGCTACTTGCAGCAATGATTCACATTTGTTATTTGCCAATCGTACGGGGCTGATGTAATTAACTTGTTTTGTTACTGATCAAGAGTGTTCCTGTAATGTACTGAAGAGTGAGAGGTGAGGGGAACAGTAAGCGAAGAGACAGTAATTTTTGTTTTTTGCGTTGAAGGAATCTGTTCAGTCAAGTTTGTAAACAAGCATTCATGAGCTTAAATGGAATATCACGTATTCAGGTACAATGACTGACAGGAATTATTTTGTCAGGTCTACCTACAAAAGATGTTAGAGGAAAGCGGAAAGCGTAATATCAGACCTCATGTGATCAAGTACAAAAATCTTGTTAAATATATAATATGTTGTGTTAGATAAAAGAACACAGAATTCTTTTCAGTGAAAATTGCATGCTTCTCATCAGATTCTGTGAAATTTATGCCAAATGAATTGAACATAAAAACATAGTCTGTTCACAAAAAATATCTTGAAAAGGAAAAGGTAATAATGTATGAGCTCTACTTAAAGTTTCAGCTTGAAATTTGGATGGTCCCAAATTATATTACTTATGTGCACTCTTACAACAATAAAATGTGGTATTGGTGTGGTATATTGTTATTTTGCAAATTTGTTTGGTAAAACTTCATTGAGATGAAAAACAGTACTAATCCACAGTTTTGTTTAAATTATAACACATTATGAATAAAGTTTTTATCATAATTATTTATCATAACATATTTGTATGGCTTGATACAACATTTCTGGAGTAAAAAAATTGTTTAACTCTCAACAATTTTTTTTGTCATATCTAATCAAAGGTTATAACTTGAATTATCTCAGAATGAACTTTCTGGACTAGTAATGATTTTACACTCACCCATTCAAACATAGATGTTGCCAGAAACCAATGAAATATTCCAAGACATGCAAAACTAGTCATTGTTTGGTCTAGGAAAAGCTAGACTGCTTTTAGTAGCTGATTGCCGCACATTATCAAAATAAAATTTCTGAAAAAATTGTTTGGCACTTTACCTTTGTATAGATAGTTTCTCATGGCTGACAATAAGCCTCATGACCCTCCACTATCTATTGGCCTGGTAATTGTAAAGTATTTTTTTGAAGAGAGGTTTACTTATGTATAAACACTTTAAATCAGCTTTGACAACACAAATCATGGTAACTTCAATGAGGAGAACAAATATAAGTTAGAGGAGCACTTGAATCATTTGAATAAGTGTGTCAACGCAACGGTACATGTGAAAAGTGTAGCTTTTAACATACTATGTGTACATTTGTCTGTCAGTTTCATCTACAACACAAGTCTTTGTATAATAAGTATGAATTATTTCTACAGCCATTTTATTAAAGAAAGCTTGGATACATAAAACATGCTCTGATGCTGACGCATTATTTGCAATCTTTTCATTTCAATTATCCTCAGAATAAAGGCTCACTGAAAAATCAAATATTAGCCTCATTTAATTATTATAATAAGAAAATTATATACAGTGCAAATACATTTCTCTCACTTAGAACTAAAATATGACAGTCATCTTCTAAATCTCCTGAGAATCAAATTCACTGCCCAGAAAAGTATTGAAAAAGCAATACTGTTCTGTATCAACACTAGTAGCGTTTCTTCTTAGCCAGCTCAAATATTATCACCATACGTCTGTTCCAATTGTGCCTGCTAAAGTGACAGGCGCCCTTTCATGTATTTTTGTATTTTGTTACCCTTTATGGTTTGCTTGTCCTTTCATGTATGCACCCTTTCACTTTAATATTTGCTTTCCATTATGGCAAGCTTCCAATCAGAATCGTGATGAAGCAGAATATGTTGTTCTCCCACTTACTGAAGAACTACCTGTTGTGTTTCCAGGAGCAATGTTCGAAACACCTTTACTTGTTTCTTCATGTGATTTCACAGTTAATGTGTTTCTGGGTCCAGTTCGCCATGTATTACTCTTTTCATCAACAACTGCTGCTTCCACTATAATTAAATATTGACCACCCGTAGGAAAAGCTAACAAGAACTGGGCAGAAAAGAAATCTCGATGTGGTGGCACTGTCTGTGTCAATACTGATCCAACATCATTGACATTCTGAAAAGAAAAGTAGAAAACAATTTGCCTTGTGAGAAAAGTACCATTCAGGGCAGAGAACATGTGAAAAAATGAATTTTTATGAATATGCAACCGAAAACTTTTCCAATGTAAGCTACAGTGCCAAAATAATATCTTCAATCTGGTCAAGCGATCAAAATCAATGTAGAAACACAGGATAATACCAACTCTTCATAATCTAAAGTTAACATAAATATTCTTGTCTAATTAAGTGCCTTTTAAATGTGATAAAGCAAAATGTA
The DNA here is from genome assembly GCA_011170035.1 of Teleogryllus occipitalis. NCBI lineage: Eukaryota > Metazoa > Arthropoda > Insecta > Orthoptera > Gryllidae > Teleogryllus > Teleogryllus occipitalis. The sequence goes on along the minus strand of BLKR01006754.1, from coordinate 19,379 downwards.
TACTAGCTTTATTCTTGCCTTCTTTCAAGTTCATATTTTTAAAACAAACTTACCTAAAACTCATTTTACTGAAAAATTAAAAAATGGACAAAGATTTATAAAAATTTTCTAAAATGTCAAATTTTGACATTTAATAGGTGAATTAATGAAATTTGACATTTAATTCTAAAATGTCAAATTTTGACATATTAACAATTAACAAGGCTTTGCTAAGCTTCATGTTTGATTAATGTACATTTGATTTTCAAATTGACCTTCCATAGAGGGCTATTGTAAAGAGTTGAGCAGATAGAGCGATAAATCACAAAAATATTTCAAGCATATAATAAATGTATGTAATTTTTTTTAATGTTATACTCACTGAAAAAGCTTGTGCACCTTATAAAGGAATTTGAAACTTTTTTATTTACATAGGATTCTAAGAATTTGACTAAATGATTGTGTGTTGAAATTAATTAGGGAACACAAATAGCTTCAGATATCATCTGTATGCCCAAGTATGCACTGAAAAATGTTATCATACAATGATCCAAATCCCTGTCACTCTTCCATTTTAATACAAATGCTTGAGGATTAGTTTGCAAGAAGAGTACCTGATATACATTTAATGTCATGTTGTAATGTTAATGTAATGTAGAAATTGATGTAAATCGAGTTGTGATGTTATGTATATGTAGTTCATATTTTAAGATAAATCTTGTTGATAATGTACTTGTGAAAACTGTTTTCAGCATCTAATGTTGTGTATACTAAATATTTCAAGGTAGAGGCATAAATGTCAGAGTGAACTTCATAAATCTTTTTGTTTTGAGGGCCACCTCCAATATTCCAAATCAATTTTTGGTACTTCCCTTGAAAAAGAAATTGTAAATCCTCCAAAACAAACCATTGTCCAGATCCTCATGTCTGACAAATTGTATGCAATTTTTATCAACTCTTTCCTTTACCAATTACACTCAATGAACTCATTTATCAGTAAATACATCATTTATTGATAACTTCAGTCATCTGGATTTTCCATTTAACCAGATGACTGAACACACAATAATTGAAAGAAAACTAAGCACCTTCTGGTCTTTGAACTTGGCTTTATTAGATTCCCAGGAACTCAAGAAAAATCCAAAAACAATGAAACAGTTGCAATTTTGACTGAAAAATGTGAATATTTGATTGTGCTATTCTGCCCTCTCTCATGCTGAGCTAATTGACTGAATTCTCAAACTCAGTGGGTCACTGCTTACGAAACAGCTGATGTCATGTGATACCAAGGCTCCAAGTATGATTAAATATTTGCTATTCATGTGTTGCATTATAAAACAGCAACTTTTATGAGATTTTCAGTAGGTAAAAATATGATTACACTGCATCTATATGTATTATTTTAGGTTATTGTAGTATTCACAAATACTGTTTTTGTAAAAATATTTCATTCATTTTAGTGTTATACAAGAGAATTTTATTTGTTACTCTTGAGTTGTGGGCATGCTACTGTTTTGAAAACCATTTTGTATGTTTTCGTTAGGCAGCAGTTTTGCTACTGCAGGTCACTACTTGAAATAAATATTTGGAAACCAAATTTCACTTGCCTTGGGATCATGGTTGTTGTGTGTTTGCCGAGACTGCAGCTGAGATGTGACAGTGATGACAACTCCGTTTACTTTACGAAACAGGCCTGGTCGTTTCCCATGCTGTATAACACCTTCAACTTTCACAGCAAGTTGTGATCCACTTTGCACACTAATAGCCTCACCAAGAACTCGAGGTTGAGGAGAGATGGCCAACTGAAACGAATTATCAGTTTACAAGGTGTTTAAGAGATGAGTGTAGCTTAACTTACACATTTTTCATTAAGTCACATGTTAACATAACCCTAAAATAACTTCCTTTTTCCTCCTAACCAATGAATATGTACCACATTGAAGAATTATTTATCATTATTTTCAACCAAACAAAAAAACAAAACAAAAGATGAAAAAATACCTTCACACTAGTAGACTGAAGGATTTGGAAGAAATATCTAGGAACACATAATGAAGACTCTGCTAAAATTTCCACTTCTCGCAGCAAGCAATCAATATGCTGAAAAACATGTCACAGTTATTTTAAATTCAAATACCTGTCTGACCTCTCAAATAATCACAATCATCTCCAAGAAAATGCAATAAGGAACATTTACCTGATGGGTTATGGTTTTTTCGTCTGTTCTCGTTAACTGAAGGGCCACAGTACTAGCTTCCTGGCAAGATTTAATGAGATGCTGAGTTTCTAAACTTGAGTGTTGACAACTGAAAATAAAACAAATTATGTGAACTGAATAAATTCTGAACTGATCAAAAAATAAATAAAGAGCAAGTTTATGAGTGACATTAATGATCAATTGGAAACCACTATTGCTTCATCATTAATCATCAAACTCCAAAAGTCAATCCACATATCTTGTCGATATAGCCCCTCCTTTTTTTGCTGTGGATCCAATTGATTTGGATTTTTTTTTAACTTATTTATTTTATTTTAAACAGATATGCAGTCCATAAGTACAAAAATGCGAAGTAATAATGTGTGAATAAAATATCAAAGGTAATGCATAAATTATTTACAAAAGTACAAGTACAAAAAATATTATAATCTAATCAAATACGTTCCTCATAAAAGAAACAATTTGACTTATGTTGATATAATGTTTGTTCAACTTATTACATAAATTGTGCATTCTAGAGTGTGGATTATTCACTAAAATTGTAATATTTAATCACAAAAGTAAACAATTTCCTAGTATGAAAGGGAGGAACATGACAGTTAAACCTTTTCAAAAATAAAGGCCAATCATTAATGCCTACAATCGATTTTACAAAGAAAATAATCTATTAAAATTTTGAAATTATTTGGAGATGATAACTCAATTGCCACAATATATCCAACTGTACTCATGTTCCACAAATGGGACAGATAAAGCCATGCTTGGCACAATTCTGAAAACTTTTTCTGAATTTACTCCATCCTGGTACAATCAATATTGATGTGTTGGGACCATACAACTGAAGCACAGATTGGTCTGACTCACAATAACTAGTGGCACTAAAAGAACATGTACTTTCACACTCTTAGTAATGGTTATGTAGCACAATTTCTCTCCAAACATTGCAGTCATCATTTTTGTAAACCTCATCACAAATCGTAGTACATTTGATGCGAGAACTAAATATTTTAAAGCAAATATCAACATAAATTTGACAATTATAACTGCTTTTCAAACCGCTAAATAATGTCTCAACAATGAGATATATAATGTAAGAAACAAAGATAAGAATGTAAGAAACAAACAAAGAAATATGAAATAATATACAAATCCTAACATCCAACTGCCTGGAATCATAACTCCTTTTATGTTCATAAAGCACAGGAAATTTGAAGTGGATGACAATGTTTGACACCAAATTACACAAAAAATACTCATATTTTTGAAAAATTCAACATGACCTTATTTAAAGATCTGTTCCTGAAGAAAAAAAAACATCTGTTCATCTGTTCATCAAGAAAAAAATTTTATTTTTGCAATTATAGTTGCTGGAAGTCGCTGAAAACATTTCAATATTTTTCAAGTTTCAAAAAATAAGGGATTTCAACAAACATGAGACCTGTACCATTGTCTTAAGCATCCTTTACACTAACTAATATCCAAATTTAATCAAAAAAATGTTTGCTATTTTTAAGAATGGTTTAAAGAAAATAAAAATTGCCTATGTTTGACACAAAATTTCGCAAAATAATATTCATATTTTCGAAAAATTGAACATGACATTATTTGAAGATCTGTTTTTGATGAACACATTTCATTTAAAAAAATGTTTATCTTCATAACTGTAGTTGTAGGAAGATGCTGAAGAGAATTTTGAATTTTTGCAATTTTCAAAAATCAGAATTTTTAATGATCATGATACCTGCACCATTCTCTTAAGTGACCTATAAGCTATTTGAGGTCAAAATTTAGTCAAAATTGTTGGTGCTGTTTTTGAGAAAAATATTGTTTAAACATAATCAAAAATTGCCTTTATTTTACAAAAAATTACCTGAAAAGTACTTAAATTTTCGAAAAATTGTACAAGACCTTATTTCAAAATCTATCTTTAAGGAACAGATCTCATTAAGGGAGAAATCTCTATCTTCATAATTGTAGTTGTAGGAAAACGCCGAAAAAATTTTGAATTTTTGCAATTTTCAAAAAATCAGTTTCAATGAAATGAGACATCCTTCACACTACCCAAGAACAAAATTCAATCAAAAACAATGGAGCGCCTTTTTTTAAAAATGTCCCAGGAGCTTCATGTAAAGTACCTCCCAGAATTAAAATATTGGTTTCAATTCAGGCCGCCACAAAATCCGCCACATCTTTTGGGGAAAATCAATTCTGGAAAAAATCAGCTGAACGATTTAGCCTCTAACATTGTTCACAGTTGGACAGACAGATGTTGGATTTTTCGGTATCAAGGGCCAACAAAACATGGATTCTGGCTACACCACTTGATAGATGATTTGTTTTTCTAAATTTAGCAACTTTATCCACTTTTTCGTTACCAGGGCCCTGTAATAAAAGTTTGTTTTTTTTCTTCGAAAATTCACTGTTCTTTTGTGCAGCATTACATAACTTTTTCCCTACCGTATAAGCTGTAGTGAGAAAGTAAAAACAGGGATATCAATGATCTTGTTGGGTAAAAGAAACAGGTTCTCTGCACTAAACCTACGATTTGGTTGGATTTATGAACAACGAAATCAATATGCTTCTTAAATGACACCCAAGTCTCCTACGACTCCATAATGATATCTAATGGATTAATTTCTTTCTCACTTTCTCTCTTCCACCTCTCCCTCTCACCATCTCTAACTAGATAGTGTTTTAGATTAAGAAAAAGTTATGCTTTCGCATTTGGTGTGACTTAATTTAAGCTGATAATCCAAACATCATTTGGACAAGCAATTCTCAACCTTTTAGAGCAGGCACCCCTCCCCCATCTTGGAAACTTGTTTGACGAGTCGCCTCCCCATAAGATTATATTGAAGACGAAAGGAAACCATTGTTTTGGTAAAAATGATTAGCTTTAATTGTGCTTCAATTTAATTTCATTTTATTGAACAAATTTTTATCTTGTAACATAATATCAAATCTCTTAAGGACTGGTTCAACTTAAGAGATAAACAGTGACACCCCTGTGTTCGGACAGGGATGTTTTGATGCTTTTCAGATGTATTTATGCGAGCATTTTTGTCATTTTCAAATTGAAAGTGGACTTTTGTTGTTTTTCATGTCATTGTTTGGTTGTTTTCTATCTTCTACACTCTTCATATTTATACTCCCTCATATGCAAGCATGCAAATACATGCACACACGCACACATGCACACACACACGCTCATGCATACCCACTCACACACGCACACATACATACAAGTACAAGAACATGTACGCACACACACAAGTGCAAACGTACATGTAGACACACACACACACACACATACACTTGTTTTTTATAAAACATGTGCATACGCAAGAATAAACAAGATGCTCACAATACATCCAAACACAACCAACGAAAACACCTTATAAAATATACTCAGAAACACACAATAGCACAAACGAACAAAACTGAAAACACAATCAACATAAGAAAGGATGACGCATCTACAAGTAATGGTGAACACTGAATGAAACAACATTGGCAGAAAGACCACGTATTTGTAAAGCTATCAAGTTGGTGAAAGTTTCACAACAAATGACAGTAATAATAAGACACATTCCAGCCCATCCTGGCAAAGCACTAAAAGAAGCTTGCAGATATTAGTATACAGCGCTTTACAATTGCCTAAAAAATGTTTCAATAAATATGTACATATGTAATATATGTATAAATACCAGATACTCATCATCTTTCAATTCATATTTCATATCAACATTAGCAATAATGAAAAGTAGAGGGGCACAAATAAAAACTAACATCACCTTACGTTAAATCCCTATATTTCACAAGTTGATATACAGGGTAGGTAGACCTGGTGGACAGGGCAGTCTGAACTGGATGAAATGGTGGGAAGTTCTTTTTAACACTTATAAGTCATTACCTTTAGATTCTATAGACACGAATGGGTCAACTTAAATAACAATGCCAATGGAGATACCTACATTAATAAAGCACATGGAAACACCGTTAACTTTCATTTCCTGCCATTTAAGTGGTAATAAATAGCTTTGGAATACACTGATGCACTCTGCACGTGACAAGTTTTCAAAATTATCACACTAAAGGCAATTATTCCATACAAATGTATTCTTTATTGTCATTAGATATTAATGTAATCTTATGTTAAATGTTGTAATATAAATAAAATTTGTAAGAATTTCATTGTAATAAACCCATTAAACTATTTTTGGGAGGCTCATTTTCTTATGTTATTTATATTCAAAACTCTTTTTAACTATAAATGTAAAAATAAAGGTTGTTATGCCATATAAAGAAGATGACTGTAATGTTTAAAATTTAAAAAAAGTAATCTGGCCTCAGTTTATTATTAGGAAATAGGCACTTTCAAATATATCAAAAACCTTACAGCCTGTGGTGGAAGAAAGGTGGACAGACGATATGGCCTGAATGTGTTAATAGATGATTATGATATAAAAACTTCCAGTGATCTTAAATAAGCTAGTATTTAATGAATTACAATGTTGTAAACATAAGCTGCAATGTAAAGAGTTGAAAACAAAATTCATGCACATACAAAAATAAAAACATACCTGAAATCTAGAATGGCTGTCTCCTGGTAACCAGCTTGGACAACACGTTCTATACTTTGAGCCATTAATAAACACATTTGTTGTAGACTAGTGTGGGTCAAGGAACGAATGCAAATAAATTTGGCGTAGAAATATTATTATACATATATATAAGAGTAATTCAATAGAACAACATTTGCTACATTGTTCCTAGGCTGAGAAACGGAGTAGGCTCAATCTCCTGTGGGTTAATAAACAGGGCTAAAAAGTCAGAGGACAACATGATATGAGAGGCAAACGACAATTTTCTAGTCCATACGCAATTTGCAATTTTAGTTTTCTAAGTAGAAAGCATTGGTTAAAAATAAAAAAATCTCAGGATACCTCCTCAAAATCAAAGTATTGTCTTATATTCAGATAAATGTGGTAATCTAAAGGCCCAAAAACATCAACCAATTCTTTTTCTTGAATTACTTAAGCTCGTGCAAAACTATTGTTTTTTGTGAGTTAAAAAGAACTTAAGAGCCATAGAACGTTTCTGATTTTTTAAGTGGGGTGCTACATCAAAAATCTATTATCAAAAAAATATTTTGAGAAAATTATCTGAAAATCCACAAAATTCATTGTTGAAAAGAAACTACCAATTTTTTAAAACCATTAAATAGACTGAATTTTTGTAACCATTGCATCAGCAATGAAAGTTTAAAAATTGTTACTCAAGTGAAAGAATCTCCCATGATTAGAAAATGAGATAATTGTGATATGTGAAACAAGATTCTGCACGCATAAATCTAGGGTTTAGTGAACAAGACATGCATTTCACATCAATCTTTATAATTAAGTAAAAATTCGAAATCAGATTTATATTTGGTTCACTTCTAAAGCAGTAACCCTGCAGCCAAAGCAATATTTCACTTAATTTTTTTTCTCCCCTTCACTACCCCCAAATATCAAAAAAATCAATCCAGGAGACATATTTGAATTTTACCTGTTTAATATGTTCATTGGCATGTCCTTTCATTCATAATATGTTATTTTGATTAGCATTTCTCCACAACATATTAAATAAATTAACTATTAAATTAAAAAGACATTGCATGTTAATTTGATGTGTGTGCAACATAAAAGGAAATTTGTGATGGATTTCATATTTTTTGATCTGGTTAGCAGAAACAGTTTCTCTTTATGCACATGTACATCCATGCCTACATGTGTGCAGAAGTGTGTATACACACATGCAAGCATGCACATGTTAACGTACAAGTACATGGAAGGATACAGCTGGATATTTGTTAATGATGCAGGGTCAGCATCAAATGCAGATTGATATAATTTCCAGTACATGTCTGCACAAGCTCGGAACTCCTTTACACACTTTCTTAACTGAAACCAAACCAAAAAAAAGTTAAAAGCATTATTATAATCACAAATTCAGAGAGGAATGGAGAGTCAAACTTTATTTCCTAAGTCCAAAGTTAATTTTTCATTTTACTATTTTACACTGTTGTCACAGAAATTTCCATTACCTTTCATAAGACTACTATGATGCTAAGCCAAACAACCTGCACAGACTTTCAGAATTCACCCCTGCTGACAGTTTCATTGATTACAAATTCACTCAAAGTTCTGTGTCTATGTTCAAAATACTGATCTAATATCTTGTTGCCAAATTCTACAAAAAACTACCACAAATTTATCATGGACACTTCCCACTTCTCAAGTCGCTGTGATGAAAGATTGAAGAAATCTTTTAAATAAGATTTTCCAGTATCTCTCAAGTGACAAGAGGTATTAAAAATTGGTTTTCGTTGAATATCACATCCACTGAAGTTCATTATGTTTATGAACCTTTTGACTTCTTCAAAATTCTTAGAGGCACAGTTAGAAAAATAATAAAGCAATAGAGTAGATCCTATTTTGAAATATTACTGTCTTTGAGTTTGCACATAAATTTTAGTCCTTAACTGCCTGAATTATTTTTTGTTCAAAGAATTTAATATTTTGTTGTTGTTTTAAAGTTGCATGTCTTTAAGAAACATCCATAAACGAGATAAAAAATATACTTTGATGAAAATATTTGTAATTTTATCAAATAAACCCTGTGTCCATATGGACCCGCTGGGCAGTTACATAATCATTTTTTACAAAATCTGGTACATGTTAGAGAACAATAATTTTTATAAAAATAGAATAATACAACATTTATATATAATAAAAGAAGAAATATAATAAAATAATTATTTGAAAACTTGAAATGTACAGCTATCATTTGGGACTATGGTAACTTCAAAACGTTCCAAGGATAAACCTACATCACATTTTGTGTTCTGCTGCTGATTTGCATGAATGATTTCTCCTGCAAATACTTTAATTTTCAATTTTTTTTGAAAATACAATGCCTATAACTAGGAGGCAGATTTTGATGACCTAAAACGTCACCAAAAATGATCAATAAAATGGTCTTAAAATGTTTTTCAAATGTCCTAAAACTAAAGAAAAATGACGTAAAAATGTGATCAAATCCAGTTTGGATGAACGACTCGAGCTGAATACAATTACTGATGTAATCGAGGCTTCTTCAATTCGTTGATGTCCACACAGCTTGCAAATTTTCGGTTTGGAAAGTTTTTTACCAGGAAATCGCTGTCTTCAGTTATCAGCCGAAACTACAATGGTGCTGATGAGTGTCACAGAAGAGCCATTCCATGTCAAATCGCATAAGAATTGACACGTCTTTCTTTAAAATGTACAATAATTTTTTTCTTAAATCTGGACATCAAAAAAAAGAGACACGTGTTTTTTTATTTGCCTGAAAATTCATTATTTGTGTAGTTATGCCTACATTAAATTTTGGGATTTACGCGCACTTCACAAAATATGATAAATTGTTGCTCTGAAAGTACTTACTACACAAAAATTTCTGATTTGTTTCATTTAATACTTTGAAATGTGTATTTTATTGTTCTGTAAATACATTTTTCAAAGAATAAATATTTAATTAAAAAATTGTAATTTTTTCAAACAAATGAAAATTTATATATTAACTCGATGAGATAAAAATTTTAAAAAAATATAGGTGTATTCCTTGTTCAATTTTCTATAAAATACACTAAGACAAAACATGGGCACTCCACACATACAGTTCAAAAAAATCAATTTTAAGTATGAGGGCACGCTCTGCCAACAAAACCAAATTATGACCAGACCATAATTACCATAATTATTTTTATAAAGAATAATATCAAATAATTGAGAGCTAATATAAAAATAAATAAAGTACATTCCAGTTGCAACAACTGTTGTGTTAATTATAGCTAAAAATATCAACTTAATTAGTTTACAACCAACAGGCAATGGAAACACAAACGAAACTAAGGAATCCAACAATACATCTCAAAATGTATCAATAATTATTTTAACACTTAACCAGTTTTACTAAATTAAATTTCAGGGCACCGCTCCAGCTCGCACAAGCACAAAGCTCCTGAATGGTCCCCCAGCATGTGGTAGTACAGTGCATGTGTGTGTAAGTAACAGGTGAGATTGGAACAAGGACAAGGAAGGTCACGTATGGTCCAAGGTCCATTTGTTAGGGTACTGCTCTGGCATTCACCAGGTGATGAACAGAGAAACCATGGAAAACTACCGATTAGAGCAGCCAGCAGCTAGAATTCTCCTCCAGAAAGCAGCTGAATTCGACCTAGGTGTGTAGCTAGTGCTGAAAATCCTGCTACCATCAAGACTCGAATCCTTGGACCTCCCGGACAGAGACACAGCAGTAACATCAATTGATAAAAACTTACTTGATTTGCAATATGTCCATATCGTTGTAACTGATCTCTAGAGCTCTCTGCTAGAGACTGAGCAACAGCAGGTGGAGGAGCTGTGCACAAACTGTGACAAGTGTGGACAAGCTGAGCTAAACACTGTAAGAATTCTCCACGTAAACGAGTGTATTCAGACTGAAACTGGAGAGTTTGTGCTGGAGTACTAGCGGCCTGTGAACAATTAAGAACAGGTAAATATTGATAATATAGAGCAGTGGACAGAGCAAAGGTCAAGTATGAATGAAGTTAATTTTTATAAATATATTATGGGTTGTATTCTGTAAACCATATTAGTAGTTCCTGAAAAACAATACCTTTAAAGCAGCCACGGCCTTACTATAGTGTGAAACAGCTGTATTAAGACGATGCACTAATGTTGATCTGTGTAAGCTATTGTTTAATAATTCTGCTTCTCCTTTACTCAAATCTTCCAGTGAAACCAACCAAAAGTGAAGATGTTCAGAAGAAACTTGCTCTTTCAATTGAGACAGAATGACGTGAGAAATAGAATGATGACCATATCTAAAACAGAGGTTAAAAAATTCAGCAAAGCTATATTGTAATAACAACCAAAATATACATGTTGCACATACAAACTCTACTGTTTTAACTCTTGAAAAAAAAACTAAAGAACAAAAGAAATGAAGAAAAAAAAATTGAAGAAGATTTTCCTCAATAACATGCATGAAATTACAGATACTGTGACATACCGATATGTCACATGAATATAAACTAACATTTATTTGAAGACAATATGGTGGAATATGCATTAAGAAGTTTAGACGATCGAAAGGTCAGCTACATCAAAATATAACGAACGCATGGATTGGCTGGGTGAGAGAAGGACGGTCAAATGTTATGAGAAAAAAGAAGGTAGTTTAATACGAAGCTTCGAGGGGTGAATCATGCAGGAAGATTTCATTCTGACCGGCATCGCGTGTCTGAACGGATCGTAGGTCGTGAGAGGGAGCGAGTGGAGTGCAGATAGTCAGAGTCGGGTTTTCAGATCGTGGAAGTTTAAGGACAGTAAATAATATTGCAGATATTGCATGTGGAAGTAATATTGATGCATAAATTGGAACTTTGTCGGGAGTGGTGATTGAGTTATAGGTTTCGGGACTATGTCATAGGACGTAATCGGGACTGATAATTTTGATAGTTTGACACCATCTTGGATAGGAGAAGAAGAGGATTTCTTGGAACTTTGGACTACGGCAAGCTCGCAAGATATTTCGACTGAGAAGTCTTCGAGGGACATCAACGAAGAATAGATAAGTTAACCGCGGTATAAAACTCTAAATTCAAAGATATCTTAATAAAAGGCCTAACATCAAAATCATTTATTAAATTCACTATATTGTTTGCAAAAAGGTAACAATAAACTTTGTTAAATTTGGTTCTTTAGAAAAGAAAGTGATCTTTCATTTAGTCAATCCAAACAGTAATGAACTAGGAATTAGAATCATTCTATTTCAGATTCCCAGCAGCGCTGTATAGTCTGCGGATCCTATAATCCCTTATAAAGGTAATAAGGATTATAATATATCGTGACCCATTGACCCAGCAAGCCGGACGCTAAGATCTTTGCAAGATATTAAAGTAGAGAGAAAATTTGTATATCTCAATACGGATATATCCAAACATACCGAGCTGCAGAGCGAGCTATTCTGTAGTTAGCCCATAAATTGGTTTTTTCAATCACCAATTCCAAAATGTGTTTGATTTCAGGTGTCCATTCATATTCACACATTGTTTGAAATACAAGTGTGCACAGCATGACCTACAACAATGCACATAAACCCCCAAAAACTCAGATCATTTGATTAAGAGCATTATCTCATCTTCATCATCATCTTTACAATCTAGGGCTAACAGCCTGTTCTGATTTACATTACCTTTTACAAATAATAATATTACCTTCGTATGAGTCTGTTCTGGGCTTGGCGACTGAACTTCGCACAGTTCTTTCAGTTTTTTTAATATTTCCGGAAGTAAAATCAACAATGTTCCAGCTTGAAGTCCACCAACAGCACCTAAGGCTTCACAAAGGAGAACACTACATGGACCTGAAATGTAAATGAAAATATTTCATCTTAGTGCATGAAGGTAGTAAATCAGTTTCTATAATCTCTAATTATAATAGCATAATGATTGAGAAAATTATATGAAGGCCTTTTTCATAATACAACTTTTAAGGTTTTTGATAATTACACTCAAGAATTTCGCCAAACCCAACCAAACTTGTACGTCGTATCTTAACAAATCAGTTTTGAAGACATATTTTTAATAACAGACTCACCATTTGTAGCCATAAGCTGTAAACCAATGAGTTGCACAAAGTTGGGGCAAAGATCTTGATTCATTTCACAAAGGCTCACAGCACACTGAAGACAAACTTTTAACTCCTTCTTAAAAGAACGATCTGTTCTGCAGGTAACTAACAGAAACAGTGATTCCACAGTATCTACCACTTGTTCTAGGCCATGCACTGGAAGTCCTTCCTTGAAACTAGAATATCATAAGCATGAACCAAAATTACAATAATAATCAGCACATTTAAAAACTTAACACTATGTGCATCTTCTGTGAGTATACGACATTAACTCTACATAAATTTCAAACTTAAATTGAAAAATTTATCTATGGACACGTTTATCATCAAAAATACATTGGTGGTAAAATTATTGTAAATATTTAAAAATTAAATGATATGGAATATAAGAAAATTTCTTTTTAATTGCATGAATAAATACATCAATACTTCATACACTACAATCAATAACAAATGACTATAATTTAATCAAAAACGCTTGATTGGAATTCAAATTTTTTTTAAATATTATTCTTAATTTTTTATTTTATTGAAAATACACCAACTAATTTTTCTTCAACCATTTCTGATAAATAAATTAATTGCACTTTTCAAATGCTTTTATCACCATAAACATAGTAATTTACTTTCAATTAACACATCAAATGTCTATGAGCATGTAGTTTCATAAACACATTTTCAATTTTTGTTTCATAATAATTTCTATTTAAAGAAAGCAAAGCTAAATTAAAATCTTTAAGTACACCCAGTATTTGCAAGATTTTACTATCATTTAAATGATACCTAATTCAAATAGTGTATTACTATAAAATATTTGTAACCTCTAAAGAAATAATTTTTTTCGAAGTTGAATGTATCATGAAAAAATCCCTAGTGACAAGCAGGACAAAAGATTATTTATTACATTTTCAGACTAGATTTGATTTGACATATCAAAATTCACATTTTAGAATATACTATATGACATTTAACCCTGCAGTGGTAACACTAGGTCTACCTGACCCAGTGTAAAATTTATCAACATATCTTGAAATGGAAACACAGCACTTAATTGAATTTTCTTTACAATAATAATTAGTACTAAAACAGTTGTATTGTCAGTACTATAAGTTGTATTGTAAGTCATTGTTGAGTGAAAGAGAAATTTGTTATGTAAGGAAACGGTTGGGTCTGTGAGACCCATCATTACCCCTCATGTACTTCTTTCTACAATGATTAGATGGTTTGTTAACACTTGATTTTCAAAGTGTTCATTAGTCCACTTAAAATTTTATGATATTATGGCCCTCCCAGTTTTACTGTATGGATGTGAAACTTGGGTTCAAAAACAAGAAGATTTTAGGAGGATTGAATTAGCAGAAATGAGTAAAGGGCTGTACATTAAGAAACCAAATAAAAAGTGAAAAAATAAGAGAAGAACTAGAGCGAAAAGAAACAGGACATGAAAAAATTAAGAAGTATAGGCACCAATGGGTGACACATATTGGAAATATGCCGCAAGACAGACATCCAGTGCAAGCCTTGAATTACAAGCCGAGAGGAAAAAGAAACATTGGAAGGCCAAGAATGAGATGGAAAGAGGCTCGAACAGGCAATATGCCTAATCCGGAAACAAAGATGATGATGTTCATTAGTGATAGCTTTATAGATTGCTTGTGTGTTACATACATCTGATTAAAGGGATGAAGAATATGAAACTAGAGCTGAGCAAATAAGATGGACGTTACAGGAAGTGCTAAATGCATTGAGTGATCATGACGATAGGTGATGAAATTTACAGAGTGCACGATACTGTTGGTGAGGCAAAAGGTAAACAGTGAATATTGATTCCAATTACAGTTCCCACATCTTAGGAAAACACAATACAACTAAATGGAAAAACAGTACGCAATATAAATATTCACACGCATAGTAGCAATATTTTTACTACACTTTTACTAGCATTGCCACAGTTCGCAATAAAAGCTCAAACGAAGATATGTTGTCTGAAGATGACTTGTAATTTATTTTATTTCTCATCTAGAGTAAATACATTTTGCTAAGAAAGAATAAAAATTTATTTCTATAAATAATTCAGAAGAAATGTTTGAATGGGTCTCTCAGACCCAATGTTACCACTGATGAAACTTTCGTACATGTTATCACTGTAGGGTTAATTCACATTTTTATAAGTATGTGCAAAGAAAACAAACTTTGAACGAATATATTAGTTGCACAATAAAGTATGAAAGCTATTAAGTATATTGGGAAACCATTGCATTAATAGGTGACATACAATTTATAAATTAATTAGCCAATAGCAAATGCAAATTTTTCTCAATCTCCCAAGTATATAAGAATATTCAAATAGTATATCTTAGTGAATTTTGAATCTGCAAAGTGAATCAGACAATCTGAATGCATTTTGCAACAACAACCAGACAAAATAAGATAACACAATGATTACCATTGTATTTTTATACAATTAATAGCACAAGTATTCCTAATTTTGTTTTTGTAAAAATACTTGCTCATTTAGGTGCATCTGCTGTATTTGTTAACTTATGTGTAAATGAATACAATTTATTATTGTTGTTATTATTATTATTATTATTATTATTATTATTATTATTATTATTATTATTATTATTATTATTATTAATTGAACTTTTTTTTAATCATCTAAATAAACACATAAGATTATTTTGATTTCACCGGCATACTCAAATTTTCTTTATATACATACTAAAGAGAAGCTACAACAACATGTAATTAATGATTTTTCTCCAACAATTTACACGAAATATTAAGGGGTTAACAAGACCCTGTAAAAGTGCAAAATGTAAATTTGGCACATGGGAAGGTAAATAGTAAGTTGCTGAATGATTTCAGGAAAAAAAGACAACCTTAGGATCATAAAGAAATCCATACCTGTAACGTACTATACTGGTCATTACTTTCACAGCTTTAGATGCAATAACAGGGTTACTGGAATAACAGCTTTCACTACAAAGCTGCATGACTGGAGAATCTGTAATAAATTTTCAACATTCTACACATCTTCAACATTATTTTTTTCCCTTAAACAATCCTACAGACAATAAACTTACTTCAAATTGCAATGATTAAATTAGCTCAAACAATTGGACACCCCAACCGGGATTCAAACCCAGGCCTTCTTGTTTATGTCCAGATGCTTAAAATGCATTTGTTAATCACTAATATGGTCATGACTTTGATACCGTTACAATTTCGGAACATATTTCCAAGAGTAATTGCATCCAATAAAGTGACAGCAAAGGTGACAATTATACATATAATAAGTGAAATATGGCCTGTAAAAACTGTTCACAGGATTTGTTATCTCGGTAGCCTAGTGGTTAGAGCATCTGGGTATAAACCAGAAGGCCCAGGTTCGAATCCCAGCCAGGGCAACCAGGTCTTTGCGCAAAAATAAAAAAACTTGAAAACATGTTGTTTTTTTTTTTAATTCCAATCTCACTACTATCTTATAATCAAATGACAATAAAATACATACAGGCTTAAAGAATACTACAATATGTCATCAGTTTCAAAATTGATGTGTAAGATAGTTTTTCTTTTACAATGTTTTGAATAGCTATATTGCTCAGGACACAGGAGTTCACCAAGTACCATAATCCTCAGCATTGAATGTATAGATAAACCATCATGAAATAAATTAGAAAAACATCTTGTAATCATTTCACTTTTTTACCATTACATTGCATGAAGCATATTTACATGTGTAAATCAATTTTTCATAACTTTTAAATTAAAAACATTGTAAGAGCACATTCTCAGTTTTACAGACATGTTATATCAGCATATCACTATAATGTCACAAGAAATCATGAACACAAACCTTCACTAGACTGTGAATGACACGTAGATGCTGATTTGACCAAAACCAGAAGAACATCAAGTGACCAATTCAACATTTTTTGGTAAGATGTATTCATAGCCACATCAACAATTGCTTCTACAGCACCCTGAGGCCACAAGTGGGCCCCCTGCCCTGCCAAATGATGTAGGTTTTTTAACACTTGGCCCTTAACTTCCCATCGAGGATCAGTACGCAGGTATTTCAGCAAAAGTGACACCTATTTAAGAATTTACAAATGTTCAAAAGTCATCCATAAATTCACATGAAAAAACTATAAAATCATTTAATACTACCAACCACTTCTGACCAAAAAATGCAATGCTTTGCAAAAAGATTTTAAACAAACATTAATTACACCATTTGTTAAAACTCATAGTGTATGTTCTGTGTGCGAGTAATGGTTGACAGTACTTATGTTGGTAGGGTTGTACCTTATGTATCAGTATGGCTTCGTTGTCTGAACACACTTGTTTGATCCTGGTTAACTGTGTTAATGTATAGTGTTCATATACAATTATCTTTGAGTTGTGTGTGTTGTATTCAGCTTGTGTGTTTCCTTATCACTGCCTTGCAAACACCGTTTAACTGTTTCAAATATGCACTTATATATGAAGTATTGAATTCTAACCCGGAGACACCTTTCAAACACATTTCAATAGAGGTTTTTTCTATTTCAATAAATACTGCATGAAACTTTTCTGAAGCCTCTTAATGTGAATCCTTTCTCTTCTTTTTCATCCTTCAACAACTGGCTTTCATATCATGTATGTAAATACACTATTAAAGTTTAAAACATACTTGATCAGGAATATCCACTAATGTTGCAGATGCAAGATGAGTCAATGAATTTAAAGTAACTAACACAAATTCTTGAGCCGGGTAACTAGGCAACAGTTCAGTACAGAGCTTACGAACCTATAACAAACAAATTAAATCTGCAATAAAGTGACAAGTTCCAATAATACTGTATAAGAAAGAAAGGTTAAAATAGGGAATTTACCAATGCAGCTGTTGATGAATCATGATGCATATATTGTAAAATTGGAATTAATTGCAATTTCATGTGGGCAGGTGTTGCAAGGCCTTGAATCATATCTGAAATTTTATTGCACATACTGACAGCAAACAGTCTGAAAGAAACAAAACAAAAATTTGAAGAGTTTCTAGAAAAATCCTTAGTTTAAAAAAATTATTCACAACAAAAAACATACTTTGACTGAGCTGCAAATTGACGTGCAGCATATATAGCTGCTTCCACTTCCACAGTATCATGAGAATCAAGACTACGTCTTATACTGTGGTGTACCTGCTGACGTTCAGGAATTATGCCAGCAACACTCCCCAGTGTACGAAGTGTCAATGCTCGAGCAACCTGAAAAAATATTGTTTATTTAACATATAGAGATATCTTTACATATACTGTAAGAACACCAATAATACCCTCTACACTACACAAGGGAGAAAAAATAAAATTAAAAAATTACCATTATACTGTAACATCTTCCAAGATTTATTACTTTTAATTAACGTGTTTTTTAAGTTAAAATTACAATTCTAAACATTAATAACTTAATTAAAAAAATCTTTGAGATGTGTTCGAAGTATTCTTGGTTTATTAACAAAAATCACTGCATTTTGCACTTTATTTTCCTTTTAAAGTAAATTACTTTTATTCATTTGCATGTACCTGCAGAGGTCATAATAATGGGGTTTTGTGATTCTGTTAATCGCATCTCCAGGTACAAAATGGATGCTGGGAAATGATAAACAAAGGGCCATCAACATCATCATTTATCATCTCCCAGACTCAATTTTGTTCCTGAAGATACAATAGCCTCCATAAGGTTAATACAGGAATAACATGAACACCTACAGGGTCATTGGAATGGATGACGCTAAATATTCTTCTCACAAATTCGTCAACATTTAAAATTTTGTCTAAATGCTTCTCACTCTGCTGGCACACCCGCAAGACCCAAACTCGTAAAAAGTTGTTCCTGCAACATGTAAAATGATAACAGAAGAAAACAAAGATACACACTTCAGGACTATTCAAACTGATCTGTGTAACGAAAATATGAAAAATTATCTTATTATTACCCAACTCTAAACACATCAGCAAGTTTCAGGAGGGATGAATTGATGAGAATTGGAAATGGATATTTTTCAAAAAGACGTGGAAATCGAACAATGGCTTCACATTGTTCTCCAACACGTCCAGATCGAAGTCCTGCAAATTAAACATCAATTAATATATTTCAATAATACTTGTAGGATATAAAAACTTTCATACGTGTATATACCCTTGTCCAATTCAGTAAGGGCAGAGTTTGCATCCTGCTCTGGTTCTCCCAAATTGTTTTCACTAAACGAATTAACTCTTACACTCAACATCTTGAAACTACTAACCTGTCAAACTGACAACTCGTAAACATACAACTCCAGGTCTTAAATTACAAATCTACATGCAAAACTATGAAATATGCCTGAACTCGAAATGTATTTTCAATTTTATAGAAAAACAGTCATTTCCAGGCACTTCTTTTACAGAAAAATACAAAATTGACAAAATGATAAT
>BLKR01006753.1:0-50748 GCA_011170035.1 Teleogryllus occipitalis | reverse complement strand
GAGGATCATTTTTGGGATTCGAACCCATGTTAATCAAACTAACCGGTGAGCGGCAAATTTTTTTGTCATGAATTATATTTAGTATTTGTTTAGGGCACATTTTGGCGTAGAGTATGAATTATAAAATGCGCTGGCTTGGAAGGAGCGTCTTTCTTCCTTGCGCACAGCGTTCGGATGAGGGTCATTTTTGGGATTCGAACCCATGTTATTCAAACTAAGCGGTAAGCGGTAAATTTTTTGACTATAGACTATATTTAGTAATTGTTTAAGGCACTTTTTGGCGTAGAGTATGAATAATAAAATGCACTGGCTTGGAAGAAGCGACTTTCTTCCTTGCGCACAGCGTTCGGATGAGGGTCATTTTTGGGATTCGAACCCATGTTATTCAAACTAAGCGGTGAGCGGCAAATTTTTTGATTATAGATTATTTTTAGTATTTCTTTAGGGCACATTTTTGCGTAGAGTATGAATTATAAATTGCGCTGGCTTGGAGGGAGCGTCTTTCTTCCTTGCGCACAGCGTTCGGCCGAGGGTCATTTTTGGGATTCGAACCCTTGTTTTTCAAACTAACCGGTGAGCGGCAAATTTTTTTGTTATGAATTATATTTAGTATTTGTTTAGGGCACATTTTGGCGTAGAGTATGAATTATGAAATGCGCTGGCTTGGAGGGAGCGTCTTTCTTCCTTGCGCACAGCGTTCGGCCGAGGGTCATTTTTGGGATTCGAACCCTTGTTATTCAAACTAAGCGGTGAGCGGCAAATTTTTTGATTATCGACTATATTTAGTGTTTGTTTAGGGCACGTTTTGGCGTAGAGTATGAATTTCATATTGCGCTGGCTTGGAAGGAGCGGCACTCTTCCCTGCGCACAGCGTTCCGCCGAGGATCATTTTTGGGATTCGAACCCATGTTAATCAAACTAACCGGTGAGCGGCAAATTTTTTTGTTATGAATTATATTCAGTGTTTGTTTAGGACACATTTTGGCGTAGAGTATGAATTATAGAATGCGCTGCCTTGGAAGGAGCGTCTTTTTTCCTTGCGCACGGCGTTCGGATGAGGGTCATTTTTGGGATTCGAACCCATGTTATTCAAACTAAGCGGTGAGCGGCAAATTTTTTTACTATAGATTATTTTTAGTATTTGTTTAAGGGACATTTTGGCGTAGAGTATGAATTTCAAATTGCGTAGAGAATGAATTATAAATTGCTCTGTCTTGGAAGGAGATAGGACTAATGTTAATTGTTTTTCCTACGATTTTGGGAAAACTATAGGAGCGGAAAATTCGGGAATAGAGCACTTAATTAGCATTTAATTAGCCGTAAATTTTGGATATAGTTTGGAAGAGATTCGTTTCTGGGCGCTGCTAACTTTAGTCTAAAGCTAGCAGCGCCCACGATTTTGGGAAAACTATAGGAGCGGAAAATTTGGGAATAGAGCACTTAATTAGCATTTAATTAGCCGTTAATTTTGGATATAGTTTGGTAGAGATTCGTTTCTGGGCGCTGCTAACTTTAGATGGCTCTAGATGGTGCTGCAAGCAACCCAGTGTCGAGCGGGTTGCAGCCTGGCAGGCGCCGCGGCGCCCGCCGCTCCTTACAAGGCCCGGAGCGGCAGCTGGCGAGGCCACAGCGTCCGCCACCGCCTACGCAAACTCCGGCCACCGCCCCGGCGCGCCCCGCCACGTCCCGCGCCACACCGCCACTCCGGTTAGCTAAGCGAGCAACGCCACGACGAGCAGCACTCTCAGTTCTCAGTTGGGCGAAACGAAAGAAAAGAAAGGCAAAAAAGTCAGCGCTCGCTGACTGGGCGAAACGCGTATGCGAGCTAAAGGAAGATGTCATGAAACCATGTCTCTGATTTTATTCTTCCCTAAAGTCAAAACTAACTATCGGGAGCGGTAGCTGAGTGCAACAACTGATGTTACTATAGCGCCTCTGACCGGGAGGTCCCAGGTTCCCACTCCCCACGGCGGCAGAATTTTCGACACTAGCTTGTCAGCTAGGTCGAATTTAGTCGCTGCCTGGAGGAGAATTCTGGCGGCCGGTTGCTCTGATCGGTAGTTTTCCGTGGTTTCTCCGATCAGCACCAGGTGAATGCCGGAGTAGGTCGGCGCCGGATGTCGCCATCCAGCGGGGGAAGATCACCATCTCCCGAGAAAAAACATGCCCGGAAACGACGCGCGGAAACACGAAAAAGTCAATCAAAACTGACTAGTAAAACGAAAGAGACTTTTCAATTAATTAGGTTAGAACATAAAATCTGATTATTATTTTTGACTGGCCTTCGCGTTTGACGTTCGACTGATAGTTAATTTACAAATAATGATATACTGTATCCATAAAGTTTGTTCAATTGTGAAAACAAAATAAATTTGGAAAAAAATTAAAGAGATAACATTTAAAACAATAACAAATATTTTTAAGAAAGTAACAATTTTAAAATAGTGTTGCTTCCTGGTTAAAATATTTTTTAAAACAATATCAAATGATGCTTATAAATTAGAAATATTTGGGAAACACTGCAAATACCGATCTCAAGAAAATATTTAATTTCCTTTATTATATATCTTTTTCATTTCTTCTGAAATACTTGGACTAATTGGTGCCCGTCCCTTTAAAATTATGACCCAAAAAGTCTGTGGGGATCCAAAAGTTTAAGGTCATCAAAATCCGCCCCCTAGTGTAGTTAAAAAAAGCACGAGACAAACATAGTTCACGAAGGAGCCGCTACGAGGAGCGGAGCGCCGCCGTCGCTCGAGTGACGTCACCCGCCGCTTTCTCGCGCCTCCGCCCACCAGAGCGCATGGGCGTGCAACGCGGATACAGCGCCCCAAGGGGCGGAGGCCCGCGCCTGGTTAACGGGCGCAACGCGGTGCACTTTGGCTGGCAATATAGGAAATGAGCACCCACCAGAGAAAAAGGAAAGTGCTTACATTTAGAGCTAGTTGAAGAATGTGTTGTTTACCAAAATAAATCATTGTTATTAGACGTTCAGATCAGACGATCAGACGTTAATTTGACAATAAAGTTTCGTTCTTAATATAAATAACATTGATTACATTTTCTTAATCACACTACTGAAAAGCTTTCCAGAGATCAAATCTAATAAGGGTACTAAATCTGCTAAGTGAATGGTTAAAGATTTCTTGGCAGATTTTATTTTATTCATTCAGTGCCGGATCATAGAGTACTATAACATCATTTATTAATAAAACTAATCGTAGGTCACTAAGAGCAACTTGGCGGAGTCATGCACAAAATACTTGAAGCGTGTGATGCAGTTGGTTCTTGGTATTTGCAACAAACTGAGTGAGAGAAAGCGCGACCTGAGATGGATCTGGCCTCGGAGGAGTAGAGGAAACCCGTTATGCTGAAATGTCGCGTCAAAATTAACATTTCTAATTGAACGGTTGTGGAGGCATCACTGTTCCGAGGATTGCCAATGTCTTTTGCGCAATCACGATCCCTTACGTCATTTTGAGTATTTTATAAATACATTTTTTTAACGAATAGTGTGTAAGAAATCTAGATATTTATGTCACGAGTCCTCTAAACGAGTCTTTAAGGACGCAGCCGGAATGTTAACTGCGAGGCGGAGCGATAGCGAAGCCGAGTAGTTAACCTTCCGGCTAAGTCCTTAAAGACTAATAGAGGACGAGTTACATACAATGATTTTTGTTATTTTTTGTTATTTTCGTTTATCGCTTATTAAAAATAAACTTTTATCACTTTCGCGAGTTCAGAATTGTCATTACTCTTGATTTTCTGTAGCAAGGGTTGGTGGTACTGGATGCTTTGTTTGTCATCAGACAGTTGAATGTTTTTTCTACTAATGCAAGCAGATTTGGAAAAATGTCTGGGAAGTGTTCATAGCAACGGCCGCTAAAATGATCGAGAGTCCATTAAAAATATTTTAGCGGCCGTTGCTATGGACGCGCTCTTAAAGCAGTATTTAGATGGTTGGTTGCTAAGGGGCTAAGTGCGTGTTTACTAACGTAAATAACAAAAACAATATTTAAGTGTTATTTTACTTATTGGCTCACAATGAATGAGTTCATACTTTCATTATTTCTTCTTTGAAATATGTTTAATATCCTTAGTATTCGTGAGAAACGAAATTGTTCGGCGATTTCTAATCACAGATTGTTATTCTAGTGGTAAAACCAGTGACCCAATGTCGACATGACGCATAAATAACACTAAGAATGTGATTTCGTGATTCTTGGACACTTTCTGAATAACAATGTGTCACAGTGCTATTCTTGGAAAGAGTGCTGCTATTCCGCATGTGTAACGCAATGCAAACTCATGTTTTCCAGAATGTACCCTTGAACAATGTGAAGGTGTGCTCATTCTCGTGAACGAAAATACTTGTATTAGATATCAACTCTTTTGGTATTGTGCGACATTAAACTGGTATAATTTAAGATGGTGTCGGTTGATGTTATGTAATAATGCTCTTTCGCGTGGAAAGATATTTAAAAAAACATTCAATTCATAAGAAATGTATTATAAAGTATAATATAATATGAAAATGTAGTAATATAATATAAAATTTTTATAATACAATATAAAAATATAATAATATAATATAAAAATATAATAATATAATATAAAAATATAATAATATAATATAAAAATATAATAATATAATATTGAAAATACTGTATTATTACAATGTAATATTATAAAATATAACAAAAATATATCCGAAAATACAATAATTCACAATGTCGGTACAGTTCTTGTTACTTTTCCTTGCAAGACGTACGCAATGACAATCGAAGATAGAGAAACGTGTTGTGTGTTGACATTGGTCTTGTTTTTTATTTATATCAGTGTGACTTGTCGAAAGATGAAGTAAATGCATCACTAGGAAAAGGAGAGAGAAGAGTAGAAGGGAGAAAGCATTTTCTGAAGTATATGAATGAGGGATCGCTTCAACACATTTGGAGTAAGTATGATTAGTGGATGGAGTAACTATTAATTAAAAAAACTATAACAATCTTGATTAATAGTCACTTACACAATCTTGATTACTTACAGGAGAATGTTTAAACAAAAGTTTTATGAAAAGTAACACTAGCTGGACTTGGCAACAAAGTAAAAGTCTGTTCCGTCTCTCAAAAGATCTGTTCCGTCCCCCATAACCTAGAGACATTTTTGTTTTCACCCCTCACTCTATATCTTGCTTTCTTGTTGCCTTCAATTTCACAAAATTGACAACAATCATCATAGCCACTGGGAATGTCATCGTTGAGAAACAGGGGTACGATGGTGCGCTAATTTACAGTTACTCTTAACTTCGAGCCACTATCGATTACAATTTTCTATACTAATAAAAGTGAATTCAACGACGTGTAACCGTCATCGATAGCACAGAAAGTAGCGAATGAATAGATATGACATTTTTACATGTTCTTCTTCATAATTGTCGCAGTTTCCTTGCAAAGTTTGATAAAGACTAACACAACTCAAATGCGGAAAATAAATAATTTAAATAATATGTTTGTAGATGTACCGCGACCATTTTTCGCCTCTCGCTTAGAGCACGTGGTTCCTAATATATTCCGCCCAGAGCCCAGTAGTGCTGCAGCCAAACTAGTAGCTAATTTATTCGCTAGAGGTCAGTAACGGTGAATAAGATTACAAAAAATTCATCAAATACCAATGTGTTGTAAAATAAAATGAAAGAAATTTATAGTATTTTTATTAAAATTTGAACCAACTACGTTAAAAATAATCTTAAACACCGTGGTTTACATAAAATTGATCTTTACCCTCACTCGCAAGGATTGAATATGAAGAAAGCCCGGGAAACGCCGGGTATTTTGATTGTACATACATAAATGCTATTACTCACCTCCCACTGGTCTGGTTAAATAAGAAAAAATAAAATTAAAAACGTCCAGACGGGTAATCAAATGTATAAATTTACCGAATACATGACGATGAGACGATAAGCAAGAGTTCCTCCTCTACGGACTAGACTCATGTGAGGGAAAAGATTAGTCGAGAACTTTGTCGTTGGGACGAAGTGACGCGGTCAATGGGCCGGAGAGACGAGCGGATGTCCGCAGAGGCAACAAGAGTAAAGAAGTAGGCGTCGGTCCCAGGGGCGCTGAGCGCCTCTCGCGCACCGCGTGACGTCATCGCACGTGCGAGGGCGCAGGAGCAACAGAATCCGCCTCCAGCGAAGGGCCCTGAGCGGTTCTTGCACTCAGCAAACGCTTCCGAAGCCAATAAAACACTAGCGACGTTCTCTGATTGGTTGTTTGATTTTTTTCATGTTTCCGGGCGCGTCAACAGCTGTGATCATTAGTCCCGTAAGTGTAGTGCATGATTTTTTCTCGGGAGATGGCGGTGATCTTCCTTCGCTGGATGGCGAGATCCGGCGCCGACCTACCGTCGGATAGTGGGGATTCCCCCTAACCAGGACTCTCCCACCAGCGGGGCACCGCCCCAGCCGGAACAAGCTCTAAGCTCCCGACCTATCTCCCGGAATATGTGGTAGTGTAATGCATGTTAGTGTGTGTGTGTATAAGGGAAGAGGATAGGACAAGGAAGACAGATCGCGCGCGGTCCGTGGCCCGTTTGATAGGGTACTGCTCCGGCATTCGCCTGGTGTTGATCGGAGAAACCACGGAAAACAACCTATGAGAGAAACCGGCCGCTAGAACTCTCCTCCAGACAGCGACTGAATTCGACCTAGCTGAAAAGCTAGTGTCGAAAATCCTGCCGCCGTGGGGAGTGGGGACCTAGGACCTCCCGGTCAGAGGCGCTACAGTGACATCAGTTGATGAACTGAGCTACCGCTCCCGGTACGCGGAAGAGCAGGTTCTCCAAATACGAGGTGGGAGGCGGTAGCTGGCGAGTGATCCGGGCGGTGCGCGTGCTACCAAAAACGGAGAGAAGTGACTGCGCGGGAAGAAGGAAACTCTGGATACATCGATACAATTTGTCGATGTCCTCTTAATGGTTCTCTTCTTGCTTTCTTACGGTATTATTACGATACGCTGCTTTGACAGTTCAACACAAGAAGAGAGTGAATGCTTGCGCAAATGACGTAGAAACGATGTGCAAATGTCGTAAAGGTGACCGTAAAACATCACGGAAGGACATTACAGCGGTGGTGCACAGCGAAGAAGACAAATCATCAAGCGTCAAAAAGGATGTGCACAAGGTGTAAAATAAAAATCACAAAATAACGATTGTACGAGTAGTTCTATGGGCTGATGACAAATGCTGAAGTTGCAATGCGTGCTGTTAGATCAATAGAACGAAGGTAACGACCACGACACTCGTACTGTCAGCTGCAGGGGCAGATGACAAGCGACAGTTGCAAAGGTTGCAGAGTTCATTCGCTCAATCTCTGCATGTGGCGGATGAAGGTGAATACAAAGTATTTAAAAGTGAGTTTTCACACGACATTAATATATAACGGAACCTAACTATTCGTTTCGGAACCTAACTATTCTCTTCTGATCAGTGAAATGGAACAAAATGAAAGAGTGACAGATCAAATAAAATACTCGAGAATTAAACTTTCTTTTTAATTCCCATAAACAGTATATAAATTTGGTAATTTCAAAGCGATAATCAAAGTCATCACATGCTATCCCAGTAATTATTTTTAAAAATAATTCTTTAACGTTCTTGATGTTCTCTCTGTCAATCCAACATATCTGCTTTTAACAACTGTTGCTATTTGGACCTCGTCCTAGCATCAGCCAGTTCGTCTCTGCCTACCATTGTAAAGAAAAGAATTAGTCTATGCTACTTTATGTCGTCTCCTATACTCCTATGCCTCTAGCTAAATCTCTAGCTATATCTTTACCTATGCCCCTCTACCTATGCCCCTCTACATATGCCCCTCTACCTATGTCCCTCTACCTATGTCCCTCTACATATACCCCTCCATCTATGCCCTACCATCTATGCCCCTCTACCTATACCCCTCTACCTATGCCTCTCAACCTATGCCTCTCAACCTATGCCTCTCAACCTATGCCTCTCAACCTATGCCTCTCAACCTATGCCTCTCAACCTATGCCTCTCAACCTATGCCTCTCAACCTATGCCTCTCAACCTATGCCTCTCAACCTACGCCTCTCAACCTACGCCTCTCTACCTACGCCTCTCTACCTACGCCTCTCTACCTATGCCTCTCTACCTATGCCTCTCTACCTATGCCTCTCTACCTATGCCTCTCTACCAACGCCTCTCTACCTACGCCTCTCTACCTATGCCTCTCTACCTATGCCTCTCTACCTATGCCTCTCTACCTATGCCTCTACCTATGCCTCCACCTATGCCATCTCGGTCTATGCTACCGTCTACGTTCGCCATATCCACCACCGCCGGCCGTCGCTGGCTTCGGCGTCCCTCTGCTCCCCCCCTCCCGTGCAGAGGCCAGCGGCGTCGGCGGCGGCGGCGACCGCGCTCCGTTACACGCGCGCAGCCTTGTGGGAACCGGTCCGGCATCTCCACAGCGCGATCTACCGGGCGGAAACGCTGGCGCGGCGGCGGCGCGGCCCGCTGGGGCGCTGCGCGGACCGATTTTCTTCCTTTTTTTTCTATTTCTTTTTTTTTTGGGGTGGGGGGGAGGGGGTCTGCGCGTTCCAGCGGTTTCCCCACGCGATCGGGTGGCGGCGTGGAGGCGGCCGCCGCACAGAGTGAGCGCGAGGGACGATGTGGGAGACGAGCTGCGTGCGAGTTGGAAACGAAGCCCCTCCGCCGACCTGGGCGTATACCGATGGCAGCTCGCGGTCAACGTTTCCTTAGCAGTTTACCTACCTCCCAAAAAACGCATAGCCCGACTGCATCCCGCAGTCGACTTTCTCTAAGCCGTTGGACTTCCTGCACCAGAAAGCACAGCCCGACTGGATACCGCGGTCAACTTTTCCTCAGCCGTTCGCTTACCTCCCAAAAACGCATAGCCCGACTGCATCTCACAGACAACTTTCCCAAGCCGTTTACCTACATCCACAGAAAGCACTGCCAGACTGCATCCAGCGGTCAACTTTTCCGCAGCCGCTCACTTACCTTCCAAAAACGCATAGCCCAGCTGCATCCTGCATTCAACTTTTCCTAAGCCATTTACCTCCCTCCGCCAAGAAGCACAGCCCGACTACATACCGTGGTCAACTTTTCCTAAGATGCTTACCTACCTCCCCCCAAAATGCATAGCCCGACTGCATCCCGCAGTCAACTTTCCATAAGCCCTTTACCTACCTCCACAAAAAAGCACAGCCCGATTGCATCCCGCGTTCAACTTCTCCTCAGCCGTTTACCTACCTCCCCAAAAAACGCATAGCCTGACTGCATCCTGCGTTCAACTTTCTCTAAGTCGTTTACCTCCCTGCAACAAAAGCACAGCCCAACTGCAATCAACGGTCAACTTTTCCTAAACTTTCCCCCCACTTCGGACAACATGTACAACCCGACTGCACCGCACAGTCAACTTTTCTCAAGCTGTTTACCTACCTCCATAAAAAAGCAGGACCCAACTGCATCCCGCGATCAACGTTTCCTCGGCCGTTCACTCACCTCCCAAAAACACATAGCCCGACTGCATCCCGCATTCAACTTTTCCTAAGCCATTTACCTCCCTCCGCCAAGAAGCACAGCCCGACTGCATCCAGCGGTCAGCTTTTCCTAAACTCCCCCCCCCTGCCGACAAAAGCACAACCCGACTGCTTCTCGCAGTCAACTTTTCCTAACCCATTTACCTGCCCCCCCCCAAGACACAGCCCAACTACATTCCGCGTCGTTTCCTCACCCGTTTACCGACCTCCCCCAAAAAGACAGAGCCCGACTTCATCCCGTTCCGCTTTCCCTTAATACGAGGAGTGATTTCAACGTTTCTCATGGTTTGCTTAAAATCACCTTCATCGATTATAATTTATCCACTTCATTCTGTTTTCAAGAAACATTCGTCCTTTCAGAGCATTGTCAATGTTGAAAAACCACAGCTTAAAAGTTTGTGAAAACAGAACCTGAAACCAGCTTTCATGCGCATCTCTTACTTCTCTGACTTAACACAAACAATTCCGAAGATCTGCCATGTTCGTGTTCGAGGTTTTCTCTGGACTAGTGCAAGAACATCGAGTTCCGCTACTTATGAAAAGAAACGTAGCAAAAATGTTCACTCCTTCCAAAACACCGGATAACGAAACGGAATGCCTTCTCAGGTAACGAAAGGTGAAAGGGGATGAGCTGGGAAGCAAGGCTGAGGAAAAACTGACCACGGGATGCAGTCGGGAGATTCTCTGTCGGCCCAACGTGCCCTGGCTGGACAGACCGCTGGGGAGGATGACATGTCGAAATTCGCGACAGTTCCCTTGTGGAAGTTGTGAATTAAAGCGGGATGTCGATTCGAATACTCCGGTATTTTATAGGTCGATCCTCCAAATAATTCTAAAATATTATAATTTTTAAGTTTACGGAGGCATCAACTTCTCATTCATCAGGAAAACTTATAAGTGACCCTTACGTCTTGATTTTAAGAGAAATGACTATACACATATAATAAGAGTAAAGAGATTAAAATATCAGCAGTAAATGGGCTATTTGTCATGGGTTTATTGTGCAAAATATTCTGCATCCAACCCAAGTGAGGAAAAGATTATTGTCGGTTATACAATTTTATTGTTCTTGAGAACATCAAAATTATAATTCGAAAGATTTTACGTGTGTAGCAGAAACAAAGAACCTAAACACTCTTCTGAAATAAACCTATATTAAAGTTATAGGAATTACGCTCTAAAGTGTCTACTTATCTCGTCATTCATCATATCGTCAGTTGATGACTCCATTAATCGCAATTAAAGGGTCTCAACAAAGTAAACCTCTTCATATGAGTCATATAGAGATCATCCTAATACCTAAGTTTATGAAGAAATATACTCTTTCAATAGATGCCATTGGATAGGTATATAACTAAGAACCAATCCTAACGGGACACTTGATATATTACAACATCTTGCAGGCTATATACGATCTCGTATTGGGTAGTCAATCATCCATATTTCTACATCATGTGCAATTTCTAATGCAAATTTTTCCTAAACGAGTTTGTTTAACGCTGAAATTGCGAACCTGATCGCGATACCAGAAGAGCAGCTTACACGTTTCGTAGAAAGTGATACCACTGTATCTCGTGATCTTCCTCGAATAATCAGATGAAAGACGCGGCACGATTAAATGAGAAGGCCCGAACCGGTGTTACAAGCGCGTGATTTCGCAAACCCCTTCAGTAGTGCATAGGAGGCTCTAAGATGGTAGCTTCGCTTTAAGAAAATAGTTGTTTTTACGTGAAACACTGAATTACTAGTTATGATGAAATCAGTATACCGGGAGGAAGCAGGTAAAACCCGCTACAAAAGCCATTGAGACAGACTAATTTTTTGCAATGCATTGTTAAAAATTCAGTAATATACCGGTAATTCGCATGTTAACGATAACAGAAAGTGCACACTGGCATTCGGTCTAATTGTGGACGTTTCAATCATACAGAAACAGGACATCCTCAAACAAATGTACTCACAAGAAATCCTCAAATTCCAGAAAATTCAGTTCGAAATAAATTATTGCAAAAATTATTTTCTGCAGATTCAAATGCCATTCTCCCATTTGTCGTGTCATGTTTCGCATATTTTTATTCACTTCCAAGTTGCATTATATATTAACCAAGCATTCCCCCATCGTCATTTCCCCTACCCCAGTTTTAAGGAGTAGAATTCGTGAACATTGAGAGTGATTGTTTTGTCATGTATGATAATGTCAAAGTGGCTGGCCATCCAGGAAAGAGTATTTCCTTCTGAATGAGAATCCAACGAAGATTCAAGCCAGCAAACAAAATCACAGTATGAACAGTCAACTGTTTCTCCTCCGTTAATTTCTCCCATGGATTTCAATAGGTGAAATGCGGGTTGCACAATTACTGACAGTGGTGCCTCGAATATCATTGTCACAAAAATGATTAAATAATCGATGTGATGGGGGTTGTCGGAAACAGTGTTTGTCGATTCTGTCTAAATGGTCGTGGGTTCGAATCCCTACATGGGGTGTGGTGACTGTCTTCTGTGCTGTGGGTCACGGAGAACAAAATAATATACAGCCGGATATCTTTATCTCATGTCTACATAGCCATGTAATACGTTACAATTACAGTTTTTACACAATTGTTAACTCTCGTCTCACGATTAAATCTGTGAAATGTCAGTCGCAACGGACTCGATGTCTATATAAACTAACCACTCCATATAACTTAATTAATAAATTAATATTGTGGAAATTGTCTTTTAATGACAATGAGTATCACAAATAATCAGAAAGACACTAGGTTCATGCAGTATTGAGATATTGTTTTATGTGCAAGAGATGAGTCGAAAAACATATTGGATGCAAGTAATATCGTCAAATATTATATAAAACAGGTAATAACAATCGTGATGGGAATTTAGTATTTTGATTGTGAAAAAACTGCCAGTGTTGGTTGTTAGTAATTCCAGGAACGTCAACTACTAAGGTCATTAGTCCCCTAATAGTAGTGCAGGTTTTTCATCGGTAGGTGGCGGTGATCTTCCCCCGCTGGATGGTGAGATCCGGCGCCGACCTAACGTCGGCTAGCGGGGTTTTCCCCTAACCAGGACTCTCCCACCAGCGGGGCACCGCCCCAGACGGGTCAAGCTCTAAGCTCCCGACCGTTCTCCCGGGATATGTAGTAGTGTAGTGTGTGTGTGTGTGTGTGTGTGTGTGTGTGTGTGTGTGTGTGTGTAAGGGGAGAGGATAGAACAAGGAGGAGAAAGGAAAGATCGCGCGCGGTCCGTGGCCCGTTTGTTAGGGTACTGCTCCGGCATTCGCCTAGTGTTGATCGGAGAAACCACGGAAAACTACCGACCAGAGCAGCCGGCCGCTAGAATTCTCCTCCAGACAGCGACTGTCGGAACTCGACCCTAGGACCTCCCGGTCAGAGGCACTACAGTGACATCCGTTGTTGCGTGGAGCCACCTCTCTTGGTCACTGTCAGAGTTGAGTATGTTGAGTATCGCTCCACAACGTTAGCTGGAGAAGGGGAAGGTGGAGGTGCCGCAGCAATGGCGGCGGAGGCCAGCGCGGCGCGGCGTGGCGGCGCGAGGTTGCCCAAGGCCTCAGCGCGAAGGTCGTCGCTGGGGCGTGGCGTTGTGGACACACCCTGCGTTTCGAAGCCCCCCCCCCCCCTCACTTACCATGTCGCCCGTGCACTTGCGCTACGTCAAAAGCGAACGTAGGCTGCTAAAGTAATGGAACGTTCTTTTCCATCCCAGAGACTCACTAATGAACGTCTTCATGTGTTCTCCGATATTACTGGATTTTGGATGTGATCAAAAGGAGGAAGAAATGAGTCAAGTCTTTTTTTAAATTTTATTTTCTGCGGATAAATGTTTTAAGGGAGGGAAATCATCCCCCAAAAATCAATTGGTAATTTTAATTTTTCCCATAAAAAATGTAATATATTTTAGTAAATGCAATGATTACAAAATATCGAAACACATATGACCACTTAAGTCCATGTTTATATTCATTTTGTATTCGTAAAGTACTCATATATAATATCAGATGCTAACGAAACCAAACAAAAAGAAAAAGTTCTGACAAAAAAAATTGTATGATATATAATCTACTTCTCTCCAAAATAAAGTCAACAAGTTCTCATATTTTTTCGAAACACTTGTTTTCCGGGGTAATAACCACTTACATACTAGTTTATACATTTATTAGCATATTTACTCAACAATGATCCTGTATGGTCTAAACCTACTTAAAACTTACTATCTGTCTGCATCATTAAACTTCGATCAGCAGGAAGAAATAATAAAAATATCAATAATAATAATAATAATAATAATAATAATAATAATAATAATAATAATAATAATAATAATAATGAAGAGAAGGGAACACACTGGACAACACACATGTCTTACGAGTTTTGTTGTTTGCTTTCTGTATATGGATGTTTATAATGTAACGAAGTAATTAAAACTAATAATGTATGTTGCAAGAACCCATCTGCAGCATTGAGTTAACAAAAATTAATTTAATACTCATTTCTAAAAATGCTAAAGAGACTTTATACAGCAGTGTTTCTCTGGGATTCTATAAAGCACGCTACACTGTGTGCAATGTATGAAACTTGTCCCTCTCAAAGAACAGAGTATACAACTGACGTTTAGGTGACTAGGGTTTTCGCAAATGTTGTACCATTACCTCAGCATTACTTACGATCTAATCTGAAATAAAGAAGTATAACGGCGCGGACACATAATTGTCCAGGAAGTTCGTGGTTACGAGCACCAACTTTCACTTGAGCAGAGAGTTAGCCAATGGAAAGCAAGGGGCTTCTTCCGAGTGGCCCGTAATGTTATCGAGCGAGTTCACTGCAGCGAAAAACGAACTTGATTTCACGAAATATTTGATACTATTGCTATTAATAATCAGTCGAGTCAATAACAGCTCGATATGTTTACCAGAACAAGCAGACTTTTTTATCACAGGACGCATAACGCACATCTTTTTAGGACTGGACACGTGGAAAAAAGCGGCCGAGCGGCACTCACTATTAAAGGATTATTATTATTATTATTATTATTATTATTATTATTATTATTATTATTATTATTATTATTATTATTATTGTTTTTATTACTATTACTTTGGTCGCGAATCGGTTATTTTAGGATAATACGAACGTGTTACTGTACCCACCGAGGCCCAGTCATATTTTCCACGAGCGAAGTTCAAATGACCTTTTTTTGGGGGGGGGGGTTGAAGTCATGTTATGTAGTGCTTTTAGGACCCGTACGAAAATTTCAAGAAAAACTTGGAGCCATTTTTTAGAAAATGGCATTTAAGCGCAAGTAAAAATGCACATTTTGAGCTCATTTTCTCAGAAAAGTTTTTGAGTTTTCGAGCAAGTTTATAAGGGAGAAGCACTTATACTCACAAGTGCAATAATATATACATTTTTTCGGTAATGTTAATATTAATGACGTGTAAGAGAAATATTCTACCTCTTTGTTTGACTTCCATTTACAATGTATACGTGTTGTGATCTTTTTATCTTATTAGAGAAAGCCAAGATCTTTCTCTATGTGAGATGATGTATCTTTTTTAATCTGTTTACGCCGGCAAACATTTCGAAACAATGTTGATTGATTCAAACCACACCACGGGTTCTGTGTCACACACTGCTTTCTCTTTGTGCCGCTTTGATGGAAGAGTTGTGGCAAGACAAGAAACAAATAACTCTGGCTGCATCAATAAAGCCTTTAAAGAGATTTGCATCGCATCTTTCACAGCACCGTCATCATCATTCTTGTAATATTCATTGTCTATTCCTCCATTTATGAGTGGATAGTACCTTCCGATATTATTCTCCTACAAATTTCCCTTTGTAGTAAAATAAGGAAACTGCTTCGACTATTCATTCTCTGTGATTTAGAACTGAATCGCAATCTTAATAATCACCAGTGTCAATACAAACTATCGTTTAATTGGCTAAATTATCTTGTAGTATTTTTGTGGTTTGGCAACACTGTCCGTTGGTGTGAAATTCCGTACTGGTCGCGAAACATTCACTCTGAATTAGAACTGAATCACAATCTTAATAATCAACAATTTTAATATCGTTTAATTGGCTAAATTATCTAGTAGCATTTTTGTGGTTTGGCAACATTGTCCGTCGGTGTGAAATTCCGTACTGGTCGCGAAACCTTCACTGTGAATTAGAACTGAATCGGAATCTTAATATTCACCAATTCAAATACAAACTATCATTTAATTGGGTAAATTATCTTGTAGTATTTTTGTGGATTGGCAACACTGTCCGTTAGTGTGAAATTCCGTACTGGTCACGAAACATTCACTCTGAATTAGAAGTGAATCGCAATCTTAATAATCACGAATTCAAATACAAACTATCGTTTTATTGGCTAAATTATCTAGTAGCATTTTTGTGGTTTGGCAACACTGTCCGTCGGTGTGAAATTCCGTACTGGTCGCGAAACCTTCACTGTGAATTAGAACTAAATCACAATCTTAATAATTACCAATTTTTTTATCGTTTTATTGACTAAATTTTCAGTAGAATTTTTGGGGTTTGGCAACACTGTCCGTCGGTGTGAAATTCCGCACTGGTCGCGAAACCTTCACTGTGAATTAGGACCGAATCACAATCTTAATAATCACCAATTTTAACATCGTTTAATTGGCTAAATTATATAGTAGCATTTTTGAGTTTTGGCAACACTGTCCGCCGGTGTGAAATTCCGCACTGGTCGCGAAACCTTCACTGTGAATTACAACTGAATCGGAATCTTAATATTCACCAATTCAAATACAAACTATCATTTAATTGGGTAAATTATCTTGTAGTATTTTTGTGGATTGGCAACACTGTCCGTTAGTGTGAAATTCCGTACTGGTCGCGAAACCTTCACAGTGAATTAGAACTAAATCACAATCTTAATAATCACCAATTTTAATATCGTTTTATTGGCTATATTATCTAGTAGCATTTTTGGGGTTTGGCAACACTGTCCGTCGGTGTGAAATTCCGTACTGGTCGCGAAACCTTCACTGTGAATTAGAACTAAATCACAATCTTAATAATTACCAATTTTTTTATCGTTTTATTGACTAAATTTTCAGTAGAATTTTTGGGGTTTGGCAACACTGTCCGTCGGTGTGAAATTCCGCACTGGTCGCGAAACCTTCACTGTGAATTAGAACCGAATCACAATCTTAATAATCACCAATTTTAATATCGTTTAATTAGCTAAATTATCTAGTAGCATTTTTGAGGTTTGGCAACACTGTCCGTCGGTGTGAAATTCCGTACTGGTCGCGAAACCTTCACTGTGAATTACAACTGAATCGGAATCTTAATATTCACCAATTCAAATACAAACTATCATTTAATTGGGTAAATTATCTTGTAGTATTTTTGTGGATTGGCAACACTGTCCGTTAGTGTGAAATTCCGTACTGGTCGCGAAACTTTCACAGTGAATTAGAACTAAATCACAATCTTAATAATCACCAATTTTAATATCGTTTTATTGGCTATATTATCTAGTAGCATTTTTGGGGTTTGGCAACACTGTCCGTCGGTGTGAAATTCCGCACTGGTCGCGAAACCTTCACTGTGAATTAGAACCGAATCGGAATCTTAATATTCACCAATTCAAATACAAACTATCATTTAATTGGGTAAATTATCTTGTAGTATTTTTGTGGATTGGCAACACTGTCCGTTAGTGTGAAATTCCGTACTGGTCACGAAACATTCACTCTGAATTAGAAGTGAATCGCAATCTAAATAATCACGAACTCAAATATAAACTGTTTTATTGGCTAAATTATCTAGTAGCATTTTTGGGGTTTGGCAACACTGTCCGTCGGTGTGAAATTCCGTACTGGTCGCGAAACCTTACGGGTGCGCCGTCTTTCTTTGTAGCCCGAGCCGAGCGCCGCCGTTGGTACAGCCCTGGCGTAACGGGACTGCCAACCTCCGCTGCCGCCTGCGGATCCGCACACCAAATCGCTTCTCTTCCGCTAGCGCAGAACTCGATCTCCCGAGCTCGCGGGGCGGAATGGAATCCAGACGGCTGCAACGCTCGCCCGCACTGGACACCTTTTTCCCCTAGGGCTTGTATCCAGCCGACAGCCTGTTGCCCTTTACGTCCCGAAGGGACGCATATTCGACCATACACTACACCAACACACTTGCGGGCTCCTCTGATCTGGGGTCAGCAGAACGCGAGGCCCTCCGCGACAACACACACACAAAGTCAAGGGACAAACAGCCATGCCCAAGGCGGGACTCGAACCCGCGACCCTTCGGACCGAAGCGCTGAGTCGGTACTCGCTCTTAGCCACCTCGGCCATCCAGGTCGGCACTGGACACCTTCCTGGTGTAATATTGGCACTCACTGCAAAGAACTACATGTTGGCCAATTATTAGAGAGATTTTGCGAGTCGTGGATTTGAAAGACGTAACACAATTCCGGGGTAGAATTGTACTGCGCATGCGCCGACATCAAATGACTGGATTTCGATTGTCTGGTCCCGTCTCTCTCCCTGTCATGTCGTCTACGACAAACTTACACTTTACGTAGTTTTCGCCGCCACCACTAACACGGATTCAACACTAAAATTCAATGAGAATGGAAGTAATGAAAAATACAATATCCATTGTCGGGCCGGTGGCCCTGATCGCTAAGGCAGTAGTGTCGTAGTGATCTTGGACCGAAGGGTCGAGAGTTCGAGTCCCTTCTTGGACATGGTTGTATTTGTGTTCGTCCTTTCACTCCTTATCACCATTTCGTTTCACCCTCATAGTTACCATAACGTTAATATGAATAGTGGTCGCTAATGACCTAGCTGTTGATGCGACCTTAATTAACAAAAAAAGCAAGAAAAAAAAAACAATATCCATTCTACCAAAATAATATGGTAGGAACGTAATGGTTAATTTTTTCTCAAGTTAATTCAAATATGTTAGGAATAAACTAACGTAACTGGTTAGGATTTGGAGGTTATGTGTATAGTGACGCTACATTGATGGTCACGAAAACGTATATATTTATCCATAGGGCGTTATAATTGCCAAATATTTCCCATTCCTAATAATAACAATGTAAGTATGTTGTGGTAAAATAGCGCGGTTATCTACGAAGCTACAGTTTTCTTTGGAGATAGACAAGTATTACATGCTCGTATGATTCAATGAGATTTCATGTATTACTGTGTACTTACAATCTTGTAATCCTAATATAAGCAAAAATAGAGTCAGAGATACACAGATGTTCCATAAAAGCTTTTAGATCCTGATAGAGGTATCCAATTCCAATTAGTTCTTAGTTTTAACGTACGTTTTCGATTGTACGACATGCAAAAACTCATTTTTCTGAAGATACGTTACTTCCTTTTGACGATAATGTTTACGTACTACGACAATTGATTTCCCGTCAGGCAAAAACTCTCTATTTTCTAAAAACAGTCACGGCTCGTGGTTTTCTAAATGGGGAAGGCTGCAAATGTATTATATTGCTTTGCATTGCGTTGCATTTCGATACATAATCCCTTCTGATCACGAAGATCACAGTCCTGTAGACTTCGCGCTTCCGATTCAGGTTTAAGGGAGTAGCGCTCCTACCGCATATTGGGAAAACTAGTTGATGCGCAATGCAACTCGCTGAGCTGCATAGTAATGCCATCTGCTGAGCACGCCCATTTTCAGACCCTAGGCCTCACCCTTGAAGGCTGCCTGGCTGCAGCATTCGTACGTCGGTAAGCCTGTGCAGTGAATGCATGACGTCACGCCTCGTCGTTTTACACAGGCCTTATGGCGGAATGATGTGGGAGCCTAACGCTTTTCTCTTCCCTATCAACAACTTCAAATGCATAACGGACAAACTCTGTACAATTAGGAATAACGTCCATAAACGCAACTGCTTCCAGTGTTTGATTGTTGTTCATACTGTAAGACTTGATAAATCGCATTCAATAATAAAAACATCCGTAGTCCATAACGAGAGGTTCAATTTTACGTATGTTCAAAAGCCCTACCTTATTGTTTTGTGTACGTGCCGTCTAGTGCTTGCAGCTGAATGAAACCTCTCTACTGGTGTG
This sequence comes from Teleogryllus occipitalis, assembly GCA_011170035.1. Taxonomy (NCBI): domain Eukaryota; kingdom Metazoa; phylum Arthropoda; class Insecta; order Orthoptera; family Gryllidae; genus Teleogryllus; species Teleogryllus occipitalis. The sequence continues at coordinate 31,068 of BLKR01006753.1, read as the reverse complement.
TCTACTTGCAGCGGAAGCCAGATTTGCGAATTTGTTCATGAATTCATAATTTCGTAACTGTCAACTTTGAGTCGATTGATCTTGCAATGCGCAAATTTTGAGCTTCGAGTGGAACTATGCAAAATTAATAACTGACTCAAATAATTCTCAATATTGACTTAAGATGGGTAAGAAAAGGTAACTTGAATATTACAATATTTTCACTTTTTTTGGTAGATTCGTGCTCATGAATCAGCTGAATCATGTGCTCGAGAAACCAGTATAATTATATTTTGCTGAAGTTTATGGGATGTGTCAAGAACAGCTCATTTCAGTTTGGAAGCTATTTGAACACGATCGCTGATGGGATTTTCATGTAATCTGATGTATGGGTGTTTAAAGTTTCTGGTTTTCTTTTCCTTTCGAGTGTTGTAACTGGAGCACGAAGTTGTTCTCCCACTTGTATGAGATAAAGTAACTTTTACAATGCCACAAGAACGATGATTTGGCAAATCTGACGACCGCGGATTCTACAGAAGAAGAAAGAAAGAAGCAATCTGAAAATCACTTTGTTTATTTGCGTTTCATGAGAAGTAATTTACTTTTCTTCCGGAATGTATACTAGAAAGACTATCTGAAAGAATGGGACTGCTATCGACATGTTAATGAGAGATTTTTCTATTGAAAAAGTAGCGGAAGTGTTGACTGCACGTTTAATGAAGGCATGAAAGTAAGAATAGCTGGTTGACTGAGCATATCAGATAAGTAAACCTGTATTTTGTGATAAAACGAAAAATTAATGAAACAAAGAACTAAGATTGTACTATTCGTAATGTTCTCTTCGACAGTTAACCTCATCTTATGCAGTTACAGTTTCGTCAAATGCACTGAATGTGAATATCATAACTTTATCTTGAAACCAAATATCTTGGTAATATTACTGAAATTATCAAATACTACATGATTGCAATCGAATATAAAAATTTACAACCTTATACTTCTCTTAAAGAAAAAAACCTATTTTATTACCAATGATGGTAAATGACACAATTTTATATTTTATAACTATTTAAATTAAATTTATTTTTACAATTTTTGAGTCTGACATGAATAGAAAATGTGTGGTAAAATGACCATTCTTGAACAGAATTGTCTGTAAGTAGTTTCTTCTACGGTTAACTAAATAAATTCCGTAGTTAACTAAATGTTTGTGATTCGTAGTTCTCAAAACGTGGACAAAGTTGTCAGGAAAGTTAAATGTTTTCACAAAATGTAAATTTCATGCAGACGTTTTGCTAAGGCTCAAGGCTTCTGCTTGTAAACGAAAGCAGTTACTTGTCTCGGAGATCGCGCTGAACGTAGGACGCTAGACGATTCCTGTACCACCGCCATCGCTGTTCCGATGCTTGTGCCTAGCAGAGACAAGGACACCCGCTGCCTAATAAGAACACGATCGTAGGCGGCGCAGAATTTCCTGCGTTCTTTGTGCTGGTTCGCAGCGAAGGTTTCACGTGGGGAAGCATACGATTTTTGTCAGAGATGCGAATAACAGGGAACTCAAGTTCCTGTTTGAGAAAAACACGAATTGCAGAGCGCCTACACGTACAAACAAACCCAGAAAGCATTGATTTCGGTTCTTTTTTGTTCTTCTCAGATTTATTTGAATTCGTTTGTTGGAGTTTTTTTGGAAACATCAGTTGCGAAGCTGAAGAGTAATCTGGGAGCCTAAGAATACCCAAATTATTTTTCAATAAAATCTGTCATTAAGGGTGCCATTTTTCAATATTTTTTGCTGAATCTTTGAAGAAAATTAAATGTTTTCGAACTCTTTTTCCTGCTTACGCGCGAGGGAATTAGCAAGGCCGCAGACTCTTTGGGGCCGGTGGCTGAGCGAGGAGCCTGCCAGTGGATAGACACCGGCTGCCTCTGTCGCGCATGCACGCAAGAGGGCGCTATCTCCTTCTCACTCGCACTCACTAAGCAGAGAGCCTAGGCTCACGGGAGGCACTGACTTGTACCGCGATGCACATTCGAGCCTCGCCCAGGTAAATTCACATCACCTGACGTTGTAGGAAATTAGAAATGTTTGTGTGCTGTTTGTTCGTGTTTTCTTTACGATATATTGATTGATTTTTTCGTGGTTCCGGGCGCGTCAACTGCTTCGGTCATTAGTCCAGTTAGTGTAGTGCATGTTTTTTCTCGGGAGATGGCGGTGATCTTCCCCCATTGGATGGCGAGATCCGGCGCCGACCTACCGTCGGCTAGTGGGGTTTCCCCCTAACCAGGACAATCCCACTAACAGGCACCGCCCCAGCCGAGACAAGCACTAAGCTTCCGACCGGTCTCCCGAAATATGTGGTAGTGTAGTGCATGTTAGTGTAAGTGTGTGTGTAAGGAGGAGAGGTTAGGACAAGGAAGAGGAAGGTCAGATCGCGCGCGGTCCGTGGCCTGTTTGGTAGGGTACTGCTCCGGCATTCGCCTGGTGTTGATGGGAGAAACCACGGAAAACTACCGATCAGAGCAGTCAGCCTCTAGAATTCTCTTCCAGACACCGACTGAATTCGACCTAGCTGAAAAGCTATTATCGAAAATCCTGCCACCGTCAGGACTCGAACTTAGGACCTCCCGGTCAGAGGCGCTGCAGTGACATCAATTGATGCACTGAGCTACCGCTCCTGGTTTATATATATAATTGATAACCAATTATTATGCTTGTTGACAAAGAGGATCATAAAATGTATTAAATAACATTTAACATTACGTAAAAGAGTATAAAGGATATATTTTGTATTGAGAAAAAAATAGAAAAAGATTATACTGTAAGTTACCAATGTTATTGAAATACCTATTTAAATAAACAATTGCCGTATAGTTATATAATTATGGGTATCTAAGTTAGCTCAATTTGAATTATCAAGATCCATTAAAAAAATTGTATTATTATTATTATTATTATTATTTTAAAAAGTTAACTATTTAGCTCGTGTTTGTTGGCTGCTGTCGTGTGTGCGGAGGTGCGAAGGAACGCAGAGTCGTGAGGGGGGGGCAGCGCCGCGCCGCGTGCCGCCCGTGATTATGCTAATGGCGTCGCGCGGAGGCGTAGAGGACACGCCCCCCTCCCCTCCCCCTCCCCTTCCCTTCGCCTCAGGCACCTGCGACCTCCAGCGCTAACGCACGGTGGATGCACCTCTCCACTCCTCAGCCACTCCTTGGCTACTCACACGAGTGCTGCGGTGGCTCAGCGGAACACAGCCTCCCCGGCAGCACCGGTTGGCTGGTTGCTAGTGATTCCGGACGCGTCAACTACTCAGGTCTAGTTTTGATTCATTGATTGATTTTTTCATGTTTCCGGGCGCGTCAACTGCTTTGGTCATTAGTTCCGTTAGTGTAGTGCATGTTTTTTCTCGGGAGATGGCGGTAATCTTCCCCCGCCGAATGGCGAGATCCGGCGCCGACTCAGTCAGTCAGTCAGACTCGTCTGGCAGTCAGATTCAGTCTTTGATTACTCATCAGTTTTCACAGTTGAATGTCTTTTCTTCAGGTCTTCAAACATTTCCAATCACTTCCAAATTTTTAACAGAATAAAAAAGGTTTTTATAAACCCAACTTTTTATATTTTAAATACTTTACTGTTATATTTAATATTTTAAACACATTACTAAAGTGAAATGTGTGAACAATTTGCTTTTACAGGAAGAGGTATGATCAAAAATTTACTTTTGCCTAATGGTTAGAAATCCAGTTAATACGACAGCAAGAAAATTGGTCGGCAGTGCTCTGTTACATAGGTGACATCCGTTGACTTCTATTGACTCAGCAAATGTCTATTAGGGATCTTTTTATATTTCGATCTGCTGGAGCTTTCTCTTTGTTTTCTTCTTAATTAATATATTCTGCTAATGAGAATAAAATTGGGACTATTTTATTTGCTGAGTTTTTCTTCGTGAATTATCTCCATTGTCATGAAACTTTTTATTTTCACTTGAGTCAAGAAATATTTTCGTAACATCTATTACTTCTTATTGTAAGTCATTTTGCATTTAAAAATATTCCATTTAAAAAGACTGGACCCACAACTGCACACCCATAGTCTCTCAACATCCGTGCAAAAAAAAAAAAAAAAAGAATCTTCCTAGAATTTATGTGAGTTCAAAGAACCTGTAGTTTGTTCAATCTTTAGAATGACATCTGTAAAGTGTGTCGTGCTATGCAAATATTGTACTGCTGAAGTCACACATTCTCTTTGCATGTAAGAGTATATTCTGCTCGATCTAAGGAGAGGAAACATGAATAACGGACACGTTTCTTGCTTTAAAAGAAATTCGTGTCAGACATTTCCGAAAAAAATATGTGCATTTGTAATGTTTTCTAGGATTATATAAAATGTAGTTAACATTATAATGGTCAAGGGAATAAAATATAAGGCAAAGCTCTTTAAAGAACACATACCTTTTAAGAAGAATATGTATTTTCTCATGAGAAGATCCGCTTGTCATCTTGTGTTAGTCACTTTGAGAAGTCACGCTGTCCGATTCACCTTATCAAAGAGCAATTTTCAGAGTGCAACTCCACGGAACGACCTCGAGGAGCCCGTAAAGTTGTTGTATTGGAGAGAAGCGCTTGCAAATGCCCAAGAATAGCTGCATTACACAATCCTTCATATCCGCCGTGATGGCACATGAGGATTACTGCGAAGGTTGAAGCAGAAGGAAGGGAGAGTCTGGCACCAGCAGCAAAAATAATAAAACTTGCAAAAAACAACGTGAAGCAACATCGATGTCTCTTGAATGAGGTGGGAGTTACAGGTATAATTTATTTTGAAGAAGATATATGTGACAGTTTACAGTTCACGATGTTGCTAGATTGTAAGTGAGGAGTAACAATCGGAGCGGTGACAGAGAAATAACTTTCGTTTGATGAAGTTATTGGAAGTGAAGGTCAGAGCAGCTGCCTACAAACACATAAAACAGCGCCACCTCTTCAAGACCTCGTCTGGAAGTGCACAACTGCAGACTTCTGGTGCTGAACGCAAGAGAATGTAACTGACAAATTGTTGTGCAACGGAACTTTCGGACAAGTTAGTTTCCTAATCTCTTTAGTCGACGCTAGCTTTTCGGTATTGCCACTCGCTCTTTCTAGCTGCTACCTATCGGCGCCAAAACGACATTTTTTCAATTTTTTTGTCTGCTTTTTATGCAAATATGTATTGAAATATTTCGAAAAATTATGATTTTCGAGAATTACATTATTGTCCTTGTGTTCAGAAATACAATATTGTACAGAAAACATCCTTAATGTATATATTAACTTCGTGAGAGATATTTCGAAAAAATATTTTTGTGTAATGTTTGAAAAATGAAAGGAATACACCAAAACGACGTTGGCTGTGTCATGATTCAGTGTATATAGCACTAACCGTACAAAAGGTTTAAGGAAAAGATTGGAAGCATCCTGAGTGTTTGAGCATTTCTGAAAACGAGCAATTTTGAGCTAATTTTCATACAAAACTTGGGTTTTCAAGAAATTTCACAGAATCATTTGAAGCATTTGTACTCATAAATTTAATTTTTAAAAAAACACCGCTGTTTCGGGTCTACCACGGCTTTCGTTTTGGTATTCTTTGATACATACGAGGAGAAAATTTGAAGATAAAATTTGCAACAGTTTTTGAGAAAATAATTGTTTAAACATTTCACACAAAATTACACGTAAAGTACTCACATTTTCGAAGAATTGTACATTACGTTATTTCAATATCTGCTTTTCGAGAGCAGATTTATTAAATAAAACATCTCTCTCTTCAATGTTGTAGTTTTAGGAAAACGAAGAAATTTTCCAATTTTCGAGAAATCAGGAATTTCAGCGAAAATGAAAAGATTCTTTTAAGCGTCTTTTACGCTATCCGAGGGAAAAGTTTATTGAAAAAAATTGAGCCGTGTTTGAGAAAAGTTTGAAAATGTAATGAAGTCTTCATCTATAGTACCCACAAAAATCCTAATATCAGTTTGAAACTTGGAGGAAATCAAGTTCTTTTAGATCAATCCGGTATAGCAATTTTGAAGAAAATCGCCTGAACGGCTTCGGCGCTAGTATTGACCAAAGACAAACAACCCTTTTGTGTTAATCGATTCTTCTGTTTCAAGGATTCACATAACATGAATTCACATTCCACAAGGTGTGAGAGGATGTAGTTTACCACTTATAAGAACAAGATTTATTCACCTTTGGATACCAGGACCTTGCAATATGAGTTTTCTGTTTTCTGAAGTTTCTGGCTCACTCTTACAATAGTTTCTCTTCTTACGAAATAAGGCGAGAAAGTAAAATTAAGTTCGCAAACATAATTGGTCCTGATATCGATTGACTCTTTAAAGAGTCTATAAGGTAATAATTGAAATGTCCATAGACGAAAATTAGAAATAAATGATCTAGGAGAGATTGTCAAGAAAATGTTACGCGGGGCTGCTGTACAAAGAATTGTACTCTACGTATCTGAGAAAACGACAAAAATAAATCTCCGTTCAGGTTCATAAAAACTTACTTATCCTATGTTATCATACGTTATATGAACGAGGCGCATATTTATTTTGCACCGATTCACCAAAACACGAACTAAATTTCGCATCGTACCTTTGGACTCAGTGCTTTGGTCCGAAGGGTAGCTGGTTCGAGTCCCGCCTTGGGCATGGTTGTTTGTTCCTTGTCTCTCATGAATGTGATCACGTTCTGCTGACCACAAATCAGAGGAGCCCGCAAATGTGTTGGTATCTAATGTATGGTTGAATCGAGACGTAAAGGGTAATCGGCAATCGAGTGGATGAAAGCCCTAGGATTTAAAAAACGGTGCATTTGGCTAGTCTGTTCTCCGCTTTCCCGATTGGTTTGGTTTTTTCGTGTTTCCGGGCGCGTCAACTGCTTTGGTCATTAGTCCCACAAGTGTAGTGCATGTTTGTTCTCGGGAGATGGCGGGATCTTCCCCCGCTGGATGGCGAGATCCGGCGCCGACCTACCGCCGGCTACTGGGGTTTCCCCCTAACCAGGACTCTCCCATCAGCAGGGCACCGCCCCAGCCGGGACAAGCTCTAAGCTCCCGACCGGTCTCCTGGGATATGTGTTAGTGTAGTGCATGTTAATGTAAGTGTGTGTGTAAGGGGAGAGGAGAGGACAAGGAAGAGGATGGCAAGATCGCGCGCGGTCCGTGGCCCGTTTGTTAGGGTACTGCTCCGGCATACGCCTGGTGTTGATCGGAGAAACCACGGAAAACTACCGATCAGAGAAGCCGGCCGCTAGAATTCTCCTCCAGACAGCGACTAGCTGAAAAGCTAGTGGCGAAAATCCTGCCACCGTGGGGGGGTGGGAACCTAGGACCTCCCGGTCAGAGGCGCTGCAGTAACATCAGTTGATGCGCTGAGCTACCGCTCCCGGTCGCTTTCCCGATAGGTTCATCGTGTCCATTGTGAACGAAACGTAACCGCCCCGTGCGTGCACGAAGCGTCGAAGAGGGGGAGGGGGGGGGCAAGGCCGCCTGCACAAGAGCGTTCTCGCCTCGGCGGGGGCCTTGCGTTGCACAACAGCTGCCACCGCCCCCGCTGCCCATCGCGTAATCTGCAGCGGAAGGCCCCGCTGTATCCTCGCGAGATCTCACTCAGCGCAGGATGTGCACCTTTTGCGCTCAGGGATTCGTTCGTTTCCGCTTCTTGCTGCGGAGCCAGTCGCAATTTAAGAACTTCGAGGGACAAGGAAAGAATAATGCTCAATTGATTGATTGATTTGTTCGTGTTTCAGAGCGCGTCAACTGCTTTGGTCATTAGTCTCGTTAGTGTAGTGCATGTTTTTTTCTCGGGAGATGGCGGTGATCTTACCCTGCTGAATAGCGAGCTCCGGCGCCGACCTACCTTCGGCTAGTGGGGCTTCCCCTTAACCAGGACTCTCCCACCAACAGGGCACCGCCCCAGCCAGGACAAGCTCTAAGCTCCCGACCAGTCTCCCGAAATATGTGGTAGTATAGTGCATGTTAGTGTACGTGTGTGTGTAAGGGGAGAGGATAGGACAAGGAAGAGGAAGGAAGGTAGGACAGATCGTGCGCGGTCCGTGGCCCGTTTGGTAAGGTACTACTCCGGCATTCGCGTGGTGTTGATCGGAGAAACCATGGAAAACTACCGATCAGAGCAGCCGGCTACTAGAATTCTCTTCCAGACAGCGACTCAATTCGACCTAGCTGAAAAGCTAGAGTCGAAAATCTTACCACTGTCAGAACTCGAACCTAGGACCTCCCGGTCGAAGGCGCTGCAGTGACATCATGACATGTTGACATCATGACATCATGACATCATGACAGTTGATGCACTGAGCTACCGCTCCCAGTAATAATGCTCAACGCTAGACTAGAATTTAAGAAACAAAGTTGAACATATTAGGTATACGTCTAATTAATTTTTCAAATATACGAGCAGTAGGTTTTCAAGCGATTTCTTTGAAACATTGCAACAAAGAATATAAATGTGGAAAAAATCTTGAATACAAAACGGTAATAATTTTTTATTGGATGCAACAAAATAATACTGAACCACTTGTTTTACAAGCAGTTTTTCTCCGTGTGTAGTAGAGAGAACTTCATGAATCACCTTCATGTTTACAAGTCGTGTAGGTACAAGCCGAAGAAAATGCAACATAACAAATATACAATACCATAATAATTCTGTACAAGTTTTTCTTGTGTCCGTTTGTTTAATGGATTTTTGGTTTTGAAGAAAAACTGAAATCACCAGAATAATTACAATAGTTTTCCTTCTTCCCTTACGTTCGGGTGGAAATCTTTGCTTATTGCACATTTGTTATACATGTGTTTCATTTTAGTTTCATTTCCAACTCTTGTGTGGCAAGAAATCCACGAATTTCAACTGTTTTGTCGTATTCTTTTAATACATTTTGCTAGTGTGTTTTCTCAATGGTCTATGTTTTATTTTCAATGACAACTACATAGCAAGAGAAACTATTGTTGACTGACAATTTGATGCTTTATAACGTAGACCTACTTAATGTATGAATATTCGAAACAAATGTGAACCTCGTACCGTATGAAGTGAGAACCAGGCAACCAGCAATGCAGATTTTCTCCCAGCTTACCTGCAACAAAAAAATAAAACATGTACTTTCAGAACTAAAATCCAAATACTCATTGCGAGTTTATAGTACGCTGGTTAATATTATATACAATGGTTTTCAAAAAGCAAGCCCTTTAATACAGTAATCTAAATATTTTTTTATGAGCTGTGTTCAAAATTAATTATAATAAAAGATATTTATAACAATTTAAGCTAATCAGTTAATGACACTTCTTTCTGATCATGAACAGTAGTACCATTGTCCAGTAATAGAGGCAATACTCGTAGAACAACAGGAGTACCGACATCCATAATAGTTAAAAAGTACTAAAATGAAGAAATCAATCATTCATGCACTATCAAAACCTAGATATATGAAAGCACGTGTTGGGAATATTTATGAAAAGGCCCCGTCTCAAAAGACTTATTGCCATTTTTCCCTTGTTATGTTTGCTTTACATCAGTTTTTAAATCCATATTTACGAAATGTTAACCCTTTGCTCGACTCTCAGGATCATTCTCTCCCAGTCGCGGCTCGTGGTTTTGTAAATTGGGATGGCTGCAAATACATTGTATTTCATTGCATGTATTGTATTTCTACACAATCTTTTCACATACACGCATAACACAGAAGCGCTACTGCATATTGGGAAAACTAGTTAATGCTCAATGTTATTTGCTGAGCTGCATAGTAATGCTATCTGGTGAGCACACCCTTCTTCAGACCCTACGCCCCACCCTTGAAGGCTGCCAGGCCACAGTCTTCGTTCTCCGGTAAGCCTGCGCAGTGAATGCATGACGTCACGCCTCCTCGTTTTACACAGGCCTTACGGCGGCATCGAGAGCGTATTTCGTCCACTCGGTGGGGGCTTGAAGGCGGGCGCCTATTCTCTCCCAAATAGCCAGGCGGAGGCATCGAGAGCGTATTTCGTCCACTCGGTGGGGGCTTGAAGGCGGGCGCCTATTCTCTCCCAAATAGCCAGGCGGAGGCATCGAGAGCGTATTTCGTCCACTCGGTGGGGGCTTGAAGGCGGGCGCCTATTCTCTCCCAAATAGCCAGGCGGAGGCATCGAGAGCGTATTTCGTCCACTCGGTGGGGGCTTGAAGGCGGGCGCCTATTCTCTCCCAAATAGCCAGGCGGAGGCATCGAGAGCGTATTTCGTCCACTCGGTGGGGGCTTGAAGGCGGGCGCCTATTCTCTCCCAAATAGCCAGGCGGAGGCATCGAGAGCGTATTTCGTCCACTCGGTGGGGGCTTGAAGGCGGCGACGATCCCAAGGAAGATGCCGCGGTCATTCGCCTCAGAGCCCGCCCGCCCTGCTCGGGAGACAGGCGGCGGCGGCGGTGCAGGAGGAGGCCTCTTTCTCCGAGCCGCCGGCCGCCGCCGCCGCCGCCGCCGCCGTCGTGGGTTCGCCGCCCCGGCCCCAGCTCGAGGCCGCCCGGCCGCCCACGGCCTGCCGCCTCGTCGCCATGGTCGCCGCCGCCGCCCAGCCGTTCAGCCGCCGTTTCTGCGCTGCCCATACAGTATACGACTGTACGAGTTGCGACATTGAGGTTTGCAAGACAATGATGACAAAGAACGATGTTGACGAATAATGCTGACGAACAATGTTGACGAACGATGTTGACGAATAATGTTGACGAACAAGGTTTACGAACGGTGTTGACGAACAATGTTGACGAACGATGTGAAAACAAAAGATGTTTCAAATCAATGAAAAGCGATGTCGATGTTTCCAAAATAATGTTTCAAAAACAATATTGATGTTTTAAGCATCGATGAATTGAAGGCGATATTTTTCCCTCAATGTTTTCTGTGCTGCCCATACAGTATGCGACATCCATACTGGTTGCGACATTGATGTTTGCAAAACAATGATGAAAACGAACGATGTGCAAACAAACGAGGTTTTAAAACAATGAAAAACAATGTCGATTTTTGAAAAACAATGATGTTTCTAAAAAAATAGTGATGTTTTAATTCTTGATGTATTCAAAGCGATATTTGTTTCCTCGATGTTTCCTGCGCTGCCCATACAGTATGCAACATCCACACGGGAGGCGACATTGATACCAATGTTTGTAAAATATCGATGTTTCTACAAAAATATCCATGTTTTAAGGATCGAAGTATTGAATCCGATTTTTTTGTACATCGATGTTTTGTGCTTGATGTGATAACGTTTTCCGTGTTTTGTTCGAGGAGGAAAAATTCCCTTAATCACAATTTTGTTAAAGCTAAAATACGAAATAATAACTGATGGTACCAATGTCTTTTTGTGTTCAAAATAGAGGAACGCGGTTTGTATTACTTTCATCGAGCAGGTCCTGGCATTTCCATCCTCTTTCCTGGTATCTCGCACATGGAGAGGCGATTTTAACTTTTTTTATTGGTTATTTAAGGTCGCATCAACATCTAGGTCATTAGCGACCACTATTGTTGTTAACGGTATGGTAACTATGAAGATGAAACAGTATAGTGATGATAAGAGGTGAAAGGACGAACAGAAATACAACCATGCCCGGGGCGGGACTCGAACCCACGACCCTTCGGTCCGAGATCACTACGACACTACTGACTCAGCGATCTCAGCCACCGGGCCACCGATTTTTAACTTTGTTTTCAATTAAAATTTAATTTTAAATTAATAAGCATGGTCATTGTCAAAGTCCGATTTGTTACGCACGAATTTAATGACAGAGGTTACTTAAGCAACTTTAAAAGTTCGATGTTTAAAAACATCGATGTTTTTTGTCTATATATATTAATCACGTCGATGTTTTAATTTTGAACATCGAGGTTTTGAATTCGCTGTCGCATAACTACCATACCATTGCAGTTGCGGCTCCCAGTCTTCATTATCGTCACCAGTAAGATGGTCTTCGACTGTAAACAATGGGACTTTGGAGGATGAAAGAAAGAAGTGTTTAGGCGTCGTGAAAGAAATGATCCCATGACGTAGATTAGCACACTAAAAACTATTTGGTTGCTTCTTCTAACAGTAAAATCTCCTGAAATCTCCATTTGGTTTTGCTTTATTGCTGCTGTATTGGCATACCAAGGCTGACATCTCTATGCTATTTGGTGTTACACTCTTAGTTCAAAGAGTTGATTAATCCTGCGCCTATTAAGCATTAAAAATTCATGCAAGGTCAGTTTGTATGGACAGATAGTCATGTTTAAAATTTTCAGTGTTATTCAATGCGGATTGCTCCCTTTTCCAATAAGTTCTCATTAGATCAATAATCGGTAATTATCTTCAATCCACGTCACGTGCATACATTTTTGTCAAAAAACTGAAGTTGTCTGCCTTTATCTTCCCACGTAATTCTCTTTAAGTAAAATTGAAGTGCTGTCACCCTTATCAGCTGACCTTGGTTTGGTTTTTTCGTGTTTCCGGGCGCCTCAACTGCTTTGGTTATTAGTCCCGTTAGTGTAGTGCAGGTTCTTTTCTCGGGAGATGGCGGTGATCTTCCCCCCTGGATGGCGAGATCCGGTGTCGGCCTACCGTTGGCTAGTGGGGTCCCTAACCAGGACTCTCCCACCAGGAGGGCACCGCCCCAGCCGGGACAAGCTCTACTTTCCCGACCGGTCTCCCGGAATATGTGGTAGTGTAGTGCATGTTAGTGTGTGTGAGTGTAGGGGGAGAGGATAGGACAAGGAAGAGGAAGGACAGATCGCGCGCGGTCCGTGGCCCGTTTGGTAGGGTACTGCTCCGGCATTCGCCTGGTGCTGATCGGAGAAACCACGGAAAACTACCGATCAGAGCACCCGGCTGCCAGAATTCTCCTCCAGACAGCGACTGAATTCGGCCTAGCTGAAAAACTAGTGTCGAAAATCCTGTCGCCGTGGGTAGTGGGAATCTAGGACCTCTCGGTCAGAGGCGCTGCAGTGACATCAGTTGATACCCTGAGCCACCGCTCCCGGTCTGACCATCGTAGCCTCCACAGTCACTAACACTGTTGTTTGCTCGTGAAATGTCTCGTCAGGTTGTACGTGAACTAAAAGACGACAGAGTTTCTAAAAGTGTTGGAAAGTTTTCGTAGTCCTTTCCTTTGGAATAATCGGGGTGGTGAGCTTAACTGGTTCTCGTTGCATTTGTACCCGTCGTTAGAAAAGAGTGGACGCGAGAGGAAAGACCGCATTATAAAGACATCTTCTGAAGACCCACGCCGAGGAGAGGACGAACCACATCATTAACGACTTCGCCAATGCGTTGGCCATCCCGTGTCAACGACCAAAATTACTATGGTCTCCCTGGAAAAAGTCGGGTTTATTTGCCCTTTTAAAATTGAAATCTAGTATTATCCCTTCTAAAAAGAAGATTTATGTGTAATTGAGGTCATCTTCCGTAGTTTCACACTTCGTAAAATCATAAGAAAGGAAAGAAGCGTGTCTAAATTAGGGCAATAATTAGGAACAAACTAATTTCAATCCACTTTTACTCTCTCCCTCTCTTTCCCCCTCCATCTCCCCTCCGCTCTCTCTCTCTCTCAATCTCCTTCTCCATTTCTCTCTCTTTCTTCCCTCCCTCTCTCTCACTCTCTTTCTCCCTCCCCTCTCTCTCTCCCTCTTGCCTACTAAGTACTTACTCCCCCACTAAGAAGTAAAGAGAAAGTGTTGTAATGCTCCGGCAAAAATGACGATTTTTTCACAGAAAATCTTGAATTGTAGGTCTCTGATATCGAAAAAGTATATAAATCTTGCTTCTTTACGCTTGGCGTGATCTTGACTCAGCTGCATGGGCGTGAGACTCAGATGCGTCGCTGCCAGCGTCAACAAAGCGCTCAATTAACATTCTTCCCCTCGGTACAACATGGCACTCTCCCCCCCGCCCCGCCAGAGTAGTAACTGGTGAATAGACCACACTCTTCGTTTTATATTGAACGTCACTTGCTAGGTTTGATGCAGGCTTCCATATCGCCTAACTTTCCAGCTAGGTCGAATTCAGTCGCTATCTGGAGGAGAATTCTAGCGGCCGGCTGCTCTGATCGGTAGTTGTCCGTGGTTTCTCCGATCAACACCTGGCGAATGCCGGAGCAGTACCCTACCAAACGGGCCACGGACCGCGCGCGATCTGTCCTTCCTCTTCCTTGTCCTCTCCTCTCCCCTTACACACACACACTTACACAAACATGCACTACACTACCATATATTCCGGGAGACCGGTCGGGAGCTTAGAGCTTGTCCCGGCTGGGGCGGTGCCCCGCTGGTAGGAGAGTCCTGGTGAGGGGGAAACCCCACTAGCCGACGGTAGGTCGGCGCCGGATCTTGCCATTCGGCGGGGGAAGATCGCCGCCATCTCCCGAGAAAAAACATGCACTACACTAACGGGACTAATGACCATAGCAGTTGACACGCCCGGAAACACGAAAAATCAATCAATCAATCAATCAATCATATCGCCTACGAATTAAGTTATAATATAGCTGAAATTTAAAAAAGAAGTTGCAATTAGAAGAAAATATTGAACTTGATTATTGAGAATATTAAACAATGACTTTGTTTTCAGTAGACTATATGCTCAGTTTTTTAATAAACTATAAGATGAGAAACATTTAGAAGGTTTCTTACGAATTATCATGCATATGCAACTGATAACTGCAGCTTTAGCTAATTTCCACATGACTTCTTGTAGAGGAGATTATGCGTAGCAAAATTAACGTCATCCAAAGAAAATGTGGATTCTAGACGATTCTACCAAATATGTAATTCTGGGCCCTACAGAAATCATTTATCGGGAGTACTATTTGTGCTAGATAAACAAAACGATAGTCCAAATCTGTATGCGTAGAGTGTGCAGTGCTTAACTGAAATTTACCTACTATACTTTTTAGAGCACAAAATTTAACTTATTACTAATGTCGGTAGTTTCATAGAATTTGTAATAGCGAGAAACTACTATCATTGAGTTGCATTTTACCCAACTTTATCGACTTATTACAAAATCTCGATTTTACACAATTGGGCAAACATCGACAGACGTGTCCTAAAAAGTAGGGAAATGTGAATCACCCACTTCTTCGCATGCAGAATCGGAGGCCCCGCGCCCGAGAGGTTGACGCGCCTGAGGAACCTGGGACCGAGCCCCCGCGATCGGCAACTCATTATTCTGTGATCCCGGCGCAATTAGAGCGCCGGCCCCGCCCGGTCCGGGGGGTGGGGGGAGGCGGTGGACGCGATAATCGATCGTGACTCAGCGCGCGCTGCGTGCGGCGGCGGCGGCGGTGATGGCGGCGGTGGCGTCGATGGCGGCGATGGCGTCGATGGCGGTGGCGTTAGTGGTGGTGGTGGTGGAGGTGGCGGCGGCGATGGGGGCGGCGTCGGCGTTGGTGGTGATGATGATGGTGATAATGATGGTGGTGATAATGATGATGGTGATAATGATGATGGTGGTGATAATGATGATGGTGGTGATAATGGTGATCATGGTGGTGGTGGTGGTGGTGGTGGCGTTAGTGGGGGGTGATGATGATGGTGGAGGTGATGCTGGTGGAGGTGATGCTGGTGGAGGTGATGATGGTGGAGGTGATGATGGTGGAGGTGATGATGGTGGAGGTGATGATGGTGGAGGTGATGATGGTGGAGGTGATGATGGTGGAGGTGATGATGGTGGAGGTGATGATGGAGGAGGTGATGATGGTGGAGGTGGTGATGGTGGAGGTGGTGATGGTGGTGATCATGGTGATCATGGTGGTGGTGGTGGTGGTAGCGGCGGCGGCGGAGGTGGAGGCGGCGGCCGTGGCGGGGATGGTGGTGGTGGTGGCGGCGCTGGTGGCGGCGGTGGTGGCGGCGGCGGCGGCGGCAGTGGCGGGGGCGGGGGCGGTGGTGGCTGGGCGGTGGCAGCCACTAGACTCAGCGAAGGCCGCACGGCTCCAGTCTTTGCACCAGGCGTCTAACCCTCCCCCTCCCGTTTCCCCTCCCACAAACGAACTTTTCCCACTCAAACTATTATAGTACTCCAAATCCTCATCTCTCAAACTATTCATTTATGTCATAACATAACGTCTGCATCAACAATTTAAATGTATAAACATAATAACAAAAATTTTAACTTTAAGAAAAAGAAAAATAATTATATATATATATATATATATATATATATATATATATATATATATATATATATATATATATATCCTGCGGTCCAGCCTGTCTGGTGGTCTCCCCGTAATGTTAAATGCAAACAATCAGCCAAGTCATTCAAGTTCAATGACTTTTTAACGCGTGAGTTAACGCGTGCACCGATGCCCTCTGCCATCGGTGTTCGCTATCAACCCTTTTAGCACCCTGCGTCCCTTGCCTTCACTCCGTGCTTGAAACGTTTTTGACAGGTGGCACATACGTCCCAGGCAGCCTTTTCTTTCGATCGTTCGACCAGCTGCTTCCCGCAGTCAGTTTTCCCTCAGCCTTGCTTCCCACCTAATCCCTTTTCAATTTTTGTTAAATGAGAAGGCACAACCGACTGCATCCCGTTTCGTTCATCCGGTGTTTCGGAAGGAGAACATTTTGAGTTAAGTTTGCTTTCATAAGTAGCTCATGTTCCCACACCATTTCAGAGAAAGCCTCGAACACAGGTGAACATGGCAGAATTTTGGAATTGTGTACGAGTCAGCGATGCAAAAACAGAAGCTCGCGAGAGGTGATTTTCAGGTGAGAGTGAGGTTTCAGTGAGGATTCAGTGAGAGGTGAGGTTCAAGTTTTGTTTCCATAAACTTTTAAGGGGTGGTTTTCATCGTTGGCAGTGATCTAAAAGGATGTGCAAAAGTTTGGGTATACTTGGTATGTTTTGGAAGAAGTCGGTGGATAAAAAATAATGTGGTTGGTAACTTTAGATTCTTGTAGCGGCAAATGCCGTAACCTTGAGATAAGGTGCCTGCAAATTGTGATGTTACTGCGTCGTGTTGGCACCGTCTTGCTATTCGCTGAAGGCACAAAAGACAGACAACCGTCCACACACGTGCTCCGCTATTAAACACATTAGCGACGACTTGCCACAAAGAACCATACACAGAAATAATGTTCATTTCGAGTCGCGAAGGGAACCAGAGACTAAAGGAGTGAAAGGAATTGCAGTTCTTGTTTGTATTTTCTTTATGTTCGTGTGTCGTATTTTTTTATTTGATTCTGTAGGCGCTTCTATTTCCTTGTCTTATATTTTCTTATATTTTCTTCTTATATTTTCTTGTCCATGCATTATAAATGTGTGAATGCTAGTTTATCATTTCAGAATACACAGAGTACGCGCCATAATGGAGACAAAATTATTGGTCAATACGCCACATGATGAAGATATGAGAAGGCCCTCGATTATATTCACCGATACTGAAAGAAACGTGATGTTTTGTGATTTTACTGTAACATTATTTTCATAACAGCATTTAAATATGTGCATATAAAGTTTATTTCTTTAATTTATGATAATAAAAATATGAGAATGATATTTGCGTATTTTATCCATTATCGTTTGTCAGCCAGCGTATTGGCAATGTTACCAAGCTACCATTTCACGTAACAATATATCGTCGGAGTAAAGTATCATCTCAAAAATATTTGAATTAAGTTTATAAATGTGTTTAGAAGGACAATAGATTTACTAGTAAAATTATCATAAAGCTACATAATACTGCTGAAATGTAAAAGAAAAGCCTATCTTTGGGAGGAAAACAAACTTCACTCTTCTCGATGAAACCCTTATTTTGCGATATGTCAGTTTTTATATTTGCCACTGTTCTTCGCAACCGTCAATATGTGAGAGGTCAGAAAACAAACTATTCATGAAAGTATTCTTATATTCGATTATTTTTCAATATTCAATGGTATATACTACATTTCATTTCACAATTGTAATATATCTGATATATCGTGGTCACGATTGTCCTCTAATGTCTTTCTATTTCATATTCTTTCAGCCTTTTCTTCCTTCAAAAAGGTCTTTATTGCTCTTCTCAACTAGGTCGCTACCTTTCCATTTTGGGTGCATCCATTGCGAGCACTTCCCCATTCCGCCGTCAAACCCCATCTCGATCGGGTTTTTGTCCAGTTTCCCTGATCCATTGAGAAAATGCTAAGATGGCCTCTTGATTTGCTTCTGGACGTAAATGTAGCTTCACTATGCGCACGTTTTGTTGAGCTTTCCTTTTGCTTGTAGTGGTAGTAGAGCTTAGGGTGAGTTTCTATTTTGTTAGAAATATAGAAAAATCAAATCTGTTCGTTCGTTTACCGTTACAAATACATTTTCTACAATTCGGCAACGAAAATGTCTAGTTTTTGAAATGTTAATCTCTCGATTTTTTAAATTTATTATTATTATTATTATTATTATTATTATTATTATTATTATTATTATTATTATTATTATTATTATTTCATCTTTAAACTATTAATAGTTAAATTGTTGGGAAGGTACTCTGAAACTCAAGAAAGCGTGCGCAGATGATTTTCTCCCCCATACGTCACATACAGTGTTTGACTGTTTTTGACTAAATAAATAATTAAATTCCCTTAATCCGGTCAGGATGAGAGATGATACCTACCCACACCTCGACTACCTGACAGAGTCCTTCTCGGCCAGTGGTTTGTTTCTTTATACGTTCATCTCAGCTCTTGTAAATTATGTGAGGGGACGGTCGGCTGTAGATGAACTAAATTGGACACAACGCCTCGAAAACATGTTTGCCCATTCCTAACACAGGATACGATCCCACATCCTTTGGGACAACGCGTACTTGCGCGCACTGCCTCTGAGCAACTAAAGCGGCGCGAAACAAACTTAATCCAAAAATAAATTTTCTGAGAAGTGAATGTTGCCGTTATCGTCTGCAAAATAACACAGGATGAGCCTCCAAAACACCTAATGAGGATCAAAAGAGGCTGGAGGAAAAGGAAGGAAAGGTTCAGAAAGGTCTGCGCTTAAGAGCTTTCTGTGAAAGAAGAAAGAGCCTGGAAACTGGCACTATACTCTTCGTCGTTCCGCAGGAAGAAGGCCGTGGATGGGGGGGGGGCGCAAGCAGGGCACGAAACTACGCCCCCTTCCGGCTCCAAAGAATACAGCGGCACCCGGCCGAGTTTCTTAAACTTTTTCGGTCATGAAATTGTGGTTAAACAGCTTTTTTACGCTACGTCCATCCTGCATTTTTACTACTGAGGTAATCTGCAAAGTTTTACTATCTAGTATAAGAATATTCCATCTTTTTGTCTGCTTTTTATGAAGTAGAAAGTTTGAAAATAGTGCTTTCTCAATAATCTCAAGAATATATTTTGGCATAAAAACTACTAGCCAAAATGCCAAATGAAGAGAAAGTGAAGTATCAAAAACAGTCGTTTCTTGATTATTTTTTGATGGAAACAAATTCTGATACATTTTGCAGGGAAGAGCTTGTTTTTATCGACAAAAGAATATCCATTGGAGAGGTTTCCAAGCCGCTATCCGCAAAAGCAATGAAAATTACTTAGGCAATGAAAAAATCAAATTTAGTTACATCATAAAAACATTGTAAATGAAACGACAAATGACTTGTTTTTATTTATTACGACACTATCTCTTCTTTCAGTATTTTGTTTAGTATTTAACGACGTGAGATATATTTGAAAAGATATATTGGTGTAATACTTGAAATATCAAAACAATACATGAAAATGACGTAATTCAGTGCATGTAACTCCATTCATATCAAAAAAATTTCACGAAAAGAATTGAAACTGTTTTTGAGAAAATGTTATTCGAGCGTGTCTAGAAATGCGAAATTTTGAGCTCTTTTTCACACAAAAAGTTTTGAGTTTTTGAAAAACTTCACACAAAATCATTTGAAGCACTTGTACTCACAAATACAGTAATGTATAACAACGCACATTTATATAAAATAAATACCAAATTTTCTCCCGAAAAATCTTTGTTTTTCATTGCGTTTGCTACATTACAAATCTTTCTCTACACAGCGTACGTTGTATGCGAGAAAGTAAAACTTACGTGCGGTTAGTGCTGTAGGGCGAAATGAAATGTAGTACTGCCCTCTCAGACGTCGCAAGACTGACAGAAAATTAAGTGGACAACAGCGGGGTGCTCCCGGAAGCGCCCTCCAGTGTACCCTACGTGGGCGGAGGGGGGGCGCTTGGCTTTCAAGGCCTCGTTTCCTCAAAGCTTCTCCTTCCTTCCTGCCTCGCGAGCGACTTTCTTCCTCGCCCGGGGGCAGCCGGTGACCGCGACGCCACGCGACGCCCGAGGCACGCGCCACGCCATGGCAGGCGCTCCTGCCAAGCTGCGACCCGGCGTAAGCAAATTGGGGACCAGTGGGAAAATTACAGTTTAATCTATACGCAAATTGGGGACCAGCGGAAAATAAGGGTTTAACCCATAAGATATTTGGGGACCAGGGGAAAATAAGGATTACCTTACCCACATGCAATTTGGGGACCAAAGGGAAAATAAGAGTTTAATCCATATGTAAATTGGGGACCAGATGGAAAATAAGGGTTTAACCCACATGTAATTTTGGGGACCAGAGGGAAAATAAGAGTTTAACCCACATGTAATTTGGGGTCCAAAGGGAAAATAAGGGTTTAATTCATATGTAAATTGGGGACCAGGGGAAAATAAAAGATTAACCCATATGTAAATTAGGGATCAGAGGGAAAATAAGAGTTTAACCCACATGTAATTTGGGAACCAGAGGGAAAATAAGAGTTTAACCCACATGTAATTTTGGGGACCAGAGGGAAAATAAGAGTTTAACCCACATGTAATTTGGGGTCCAAAGGGAAAATAAGGGTTTAACTCATATGTAAATTGGGGACCAGGGGAAAATGAAAGATTAACCCATATGTAAATTAGGGATCAGAGGGAAAATAAGAGTTTAACCCACATGTAATTTGGGAACCAGAGGGAAAATAAGTGTTTAATCCATATGTAAATTGAGGACCAGAGGGAAAATAAAGTTTAACCCATATGTAAATTAGGGACCAGAGGGGAAAATGGGTTTAAACCATATGTAAATTTGGAACCGACTCAGAGAAGAGCACACGTAAATTGGAGACCAGCTACCTCATAGCTTTCCACGTAAAAGTGGAAGAGACTAGAATGTGAAGTTCTTTTACGTAGCTTTACCGCATCATTTTGTTTCCCATCATTGACCATTATGCCTTAACCAGCGGTGGAAGTGTGAAAAATGGACTCTCGATACATAACCATGCATTTTTTTGAGGTGGAATAATGTATTTTATAATTTGTGCATAAATAAGTTGATATCGGTTGAATTATTTATGAATAGGCTTCATATTTTAATATATTTTTGTGTGTATATCATCTATTATTAACAGCGGTGTTGCTTAAATATCATTGGCCCTGAAGATGGAATTCAAATATTGCGAATCGTTAACAAACTGAAATGTGGTAATAATTTGTAATGAACTACAACCAAATCCCAGGATCCGGAACAACCTTAATTGTACCCTATGCCTTCAACAATGAGGAGTTTACAAGGAAATATATATACAAAAATATTTTCGTACAAGAGAGATTCTTCTTGGGCCAAAAAAATACAAATATTCTACAATGAGCGAATCGCTACAATTTACTTTCTGAAACATCACAATCCTGTGTGGATATGCCTTTTAGTTCGTTCATTACTTCAAATCTGATTGATTTGAACTAATAGAACAAAACTGTTAACTAATAGTAACCCACACAACACGTTTTAACCACAGTAAAAATGTGAGTGAATCGTGAATGCCAATATAATTAGAGCAAATTCTGCGACTTCAGTCTGGGGAGCTTTCCTTACATTTAAGGCTTATCATTTAAATTGACTGCAATTGTTTTTTTTATAAATATCTAATTCTCACGGTTCAAGTGTGCTCTCTCTCTCTCTCTCTGGAATCGCTTCATTGACTTCGCCCTCCTCGCCGCCTTGAAATATGACTGTAATAATTCTACACGGGAAACACCTCCAGAACATTATCAGTTCATAACGCTATTTATTTACATTTTGTTCTTGAATGAGAGCGTCTTTTCATGAACGATTATAGTGAATACTATTCTCTTCGATCGGGATCACTTTTGTTAAACGGTCGGAAAAAATATGGTGTCACACGTATCTAGATGTCACTAAAATGTAAATATTTTATGAATATGTTAAGTACGTGTTCAAACAAATTAATTTTAAAAGACACTCCAATCTCGCATACCTATCCCTGAAACATGACTCATTACATTGCTATTGCTGTGTACTGACGACCCCAAAAATGTTAGTATTTATAATTACGGTATCACTCTTTCCGAAGCCATGTCGAAGTTTCTTACGAAGTATCGGTTTCCAAGCGTCACGTATAAGAAAGGTTGTTTGATCACCGTGTAGCAATTTGATCTTCTCTCTCTTTCTGTCACCTCAGAAAGGGATGAAGGGAGGGAAGAAAGGGAAGGAACATAAATCATTACAGTGCTATTGCTGTGTACTGACGACCCAAAAATGTTAGTATTTATAATTTTGGTGTCACTCTTTTCGAAGCCATGTGGAAGTTCCCTTACGAAGTATCGGTTTCCAAGCGTCACGTATAAGAAAGGTTTTTTGATCACCATGTAGCACTTTGATCTTCTCTCTCTTTCTCTCAGCTCAGAAAGGGATGAAGGGAGGGAAGAAAGGGAAGGTACATAACTCATTACAGTGCTATTGCTGTGTACTGACAACCCCCAAAATGTTAGTATTTATAATTACGGTGTCACTCTTTTCGAAGCCATGTCGAAGTTTCTTACGAAGTATCGGTTTCCAAGCGTCACGTATAAGAAAGGTTGTTTGATCACCGTGTAGCAATTTGATCTTCTCTCTCTTTCTCTCAGCTCAGAAAGGGATACTTGGATTCCTCGCAGCCGCCTTCCACGAGAGATAAAGACCGACGGATCTCGTCTTTCCTCTTGCTGAAGAGGTTCCGCAGCTGGTTTCGTTGATTTGCGAGGCCGCGCGGGCGCTGGGGGGGGAGAGGTGGGGGGGGGGGGGGGTGGGGGGGGGGGGGAGTGGGGGAGTGGGGGGGAGGGGGGCACTCTGGGCGGCACATCCGGCCTCAAGGATTGGTACTCTACCCTCAGCTATACCCTCAGCTCCATAACGTAATCATATTCCTTTCTCTTCTTAATTAACAATAACATTAAATCAATAATTATGTCAGAGTTTAAACCTCACTTTATGGATGGCCAATCCAAAACTGTCATATAATCTTATGTATTTTTAAAACTCTTGAAAGACTGTATGGTCGAACAAGAAGAAATAAATTAAAAAAAAAAAAGGATTGGTGCAAATGAAAGGAGGTAAAGCTGCAGAAAGTTCGTGGATGGCTATCTTGAATACGTATGGCACTGCATGATCTCAAAAAGCGAATCATTGAGTTTTTATAATTAGATGACAATCTTAATATAAAACGTGCCTGCATGTTGTGAGGATTAGTCTAAAAAAAGAGTATGATATAACAATACGAAGCAATTAAATAATATTTTAAGTCATGAATAACGTTGGCATTTTTTCTATTTAACGAGTTAAACTGATTCGATTTCTTGATTTTTGTGATAATACGAGATGGATCATTAATTCAAGCTGTGCAGCTGAGCGTGGGATCTTGGAAGTCTGAAACACAAGTGAATGGCGACGCGAACTGATTAGCGGTACTAGGAAAACGATATAAACATATATCCAAAGAATATGCAGTAGGCTTTGATTATCTTGAATGAAATTACATTTTCGGAGTGGTGCTATATTGTTGATGACGATGATGGAAAAGAAAAGGCAGAAAAATGAATTTTGATTGATATAGGAGCAGCCATAGGCATTTATAAAGCCCGTTTTTACACAGTCATTTTTTCATAATTTTTCTCTACATAAAATGGGTGGAAAAGGGACGTTCGTTTCTACATGCGACTGTTTGGGTATCGAAACTGGTTGAACGAATTGAACCATTTTACTATACGTTATTATATTTTCTGTGCGTAATAGCGATGAAAATATTTCCTCTAAATGCAGCTAAATGTACTGAAATACAAACAGTTGAATATTGCATCTATCATGCATCATCTATCATGCATCATATCAGGCATAATCTATCAACTATCATGCATCTCCGTGGCATCTAGGGTAACAAATTAAGTTAGATTATTTTAGGACTGAGCACAGAACAAGACGACATTAGAACACAGTACATGTTTTATTTAACACTTCATAATCACTTCATATTACAATTCAACTATTAGAACGCTCTCGAAATTTCAAAAAGAAAAAATCGCACCGGACGCTTAGCAAACAAAAGAAAGTTGCAAAAAGTGACCCCATGCGCGCGGAGGTCAAACTGAATGAAATCTGTACCAAAAAATGAAGCATTCGTCATTTTTTGTACAAATTACATCCCATTTTGCCCGTCACTTTTCTGAACCGCTGAAACATGATAAACAAAAATGACCGAGTAGAACGGACTTAAGTTTAAAAGCGCTCGGCCAGAACAGAGGGAATGGGCGAGCGACATGAGCTGAGAGCCAAGAGTAGGCGGAGGCGGTGGAGGCGGTGGGGGTGGGGGTGGGGTGGGTGAGGACGCGCAGACAGCGGTGGAGGCGGCCTCGCTCAGCCGTTCGAGCCGATCTCCTTTGTCTCCGCGCGCCGGCATTTGCAGACTCACGCACCTCTTTCTTTGCGCGAAAGCCCTGCAGCATGACCGTCCAGCACCCACACGCCCACCCCATCAACGGTGTCTTTTTCGAGGTTTCATGCACATTCGTGTCATTACAGTTGCATCTGATATCACGACATACAGATTATTAATCTACTCTCCACTCCGCGAATACTTAATTACAAATGCAATTCCACTGTTCCAATTCGGGTTTACCCAACATTTATCGATCTACCACATCTTCTGAACATATCACCTCAGGATTCCACAGACAATGTCACTACGGTGTAACGGCCTTTCAAGATATTATATTTTGTTTTATGAAATGTGTAATATATTGAGACATCCTGTAAGTGGGTAACGTTTTCATATAACTTATAACGTAATATGTTATAAGAAAGTGATATGTATCATAGCAACGTATTTTCCATGTAAAATAGCTACGTGAAAAATGAAATCAGACAGAATATTCAGATAGTAAGAAACAATTTATAGTTACGGGTAAATAAATTAATTACAGAGTTTTATTCAATTCTAACTGTCATTGAATTCTGTCAAGGTTTTGATTGATTGATTTTTGATTCCAGGCGCGTCAACGGCTGAGGTCATAACTCCCGTACGTATACTGCATGTTTTATCGGGAGGAGGCTGTGATCTTCCCCCATTGAATGGCGAGATCCGGAACCGATCTACCGTAGACTAGCGGGGTTTTCTCCAACCAAGTATCTCCTACCTACGGGGGAACCTTCCCTGCCGGGACAAGTTCCAAGTCCCCGACCGATCTCCCGGCACGGGTGCTAGTGTAGTGTATATTAGTACAAGTGTGTGTGTGTGGGGGGGAGAGAATAGGATCACGCGCGGTCCGTGGTCCGCTTGTTAGCGTACTGCTCCGGTATTCACCTGGTGTTGATCGGAGAAACCACGGACAACTACCGATCAGAGCAGCCGGCCACTAGAATTCTCCTCCATACAGCGACTGAATTCGACCTAGCTGAAACTCTAGTGTCAAAAATCCTGTCACCGTCAGGACTCGAACCTAGGACCTCCCAGTCAGAGGCGCTGCAGTAGCAACAGTTGAAGCACTGAGCCACCGCTCGCGGTTCAACTTTTTGAGAATGTAAGCTGTTGTTTTTATTTATTTATGTATTTATTTATGTATTTATTTATGTATTTATTTATGTATTTATTTATGTATTTATTTATGTATTTATTTATGTATTTATTTATGTATTTATTTATGTATTTATTTATGTATTTATTTATTTATTTATTTATGTATTTATTTATGTATTTATGTATTTATTTATGTATTTATTTATTTATTTATTTATTTATTTATTTATTTATTTATTTATTTATTTTTTGAGATAGAAGGTGCGCTGACGGTTGGAAGGACCTCGGTGCAGAGTGCGAATGGGGGCCTCGGCGCCCGGTGGAGCCACCTGCAACCGCAGGATGCGGCGCCCAGCGAGTCGAGACCCGCGCTTTCATCCGCCGCCGCCGCCCGACCCGCGCGGCGCTGCGAACTGAGCCGAGGATGAGTGACCACGAACAAAGCCGCCATCTCTGCCGCCCCACCCCCCCTCTCCCACCTCCTCGACGCCTTCCCTGGCCGCGCAGTCACCTCCGCCCTCGACGCTGCCCTGTTTGGCTGGTTGGTTCTTAGTGATTCCGGGCGCGTGAACACCTCAGGTTATTAGTCCCGTAAGTGTAGTGAATGTTTATGCACAGGAGGTGGCGCTGGTCTTCGCCCGCTGGATGGCGAGATTCGGCGCCGACCTACCGTCGACTAGCGGGGTTTCCCCCTAACCAGGACTTTCCCACCAGCGGGGTACAGCCCCAGCCGGGACAAGCTCTAAGCTCCCGACCGGTCTCCCTGAGTATGTGGTAGTGTAGTGCATGTTAGTGTAAGTGTGTGTGTAAGGGGAGAGGATAGGACAAAGAAGAGGAAGGACAGATCGCGCGCGGTCCGTGGCCCGTTTGGTAGGGTACTGCTCCAGCATTCGCCTAGTGTTGATCGGAGAAACCACGGAAAACTACCGATCAGAGCAGCCGACCGCTAGAATTCTCCTCCAGACAGCGACTGAATTCGACCTAGCTGAAGAGCTAGTGTTCAAAATCCTGCAGTGATATCAGCTGATGCACTGAGCTACCGCTCCTGGTCTACCCTCGTCAATGCCCTTCTCAATACCCTCGTCAACAAAATAAATTCTTCAAATCACGCAACAAAAAACGGATAGACCGACAGTCGGACAGCGTCACTTTGCGCCATGGCGCCGATTTGCTCAAAGGGTCCGTGGTTTGCTAGTAGAGGTCTGCAATCTGGCGAAAACAACCGCTCGAGACTCTCGCACTCCGCGCCGACGCCCGGCGGAAGGGGGGGGGACCTTGTTCGGGGGGAAGGAGATAGCAGTTCAACAGACATTTCGACCGGCCGTCTTTCGGCTCTCGGTTATCTCCTAAACAGTCGGGCGTCGCCGAGACTCGAGCTGCGGCGAGCGCTCGGCCGCTCGACCGGCGACGGACGCTCGGTAGCTTCGCCGCTCGGCGCAACTACGGGATTTA
Organism: Teleogryllus occipitalis; assembly: GCA_011170035.1. NCBI lineage: Eukaryota > Metazoa > Arthropoda > Insecta > Orthoptera > Gryllidae > Teleogryllus > Teleogryllus occipitalis. Next base: position 3,781 of record BLKR01006753.1, on the reverse strand, counting down.
AAGTCGTCACGCGTAATGATCGCAAAACTCTTTCAGTTAATTCTAATTGATTAATTATTATCGAAACAAAATAAAATTTCAATTGAACGATTAATTGGTTGAAAAAAAACAATTTTTCTTTCTGATTTTGAAATTGGAAATATTTTAAATTTAATAAAAATAAGTTGCCATTGTTCTAATCTGTGTATACCGTAGAAACATCAGCCTCTACAAAAAATAAATTGATATTTCTGTTTTCTATTCATGAATCTAAATCATTGAAGGGAAAAATAAGTACCATCGCTATATAAAAGCACAAAAATATTTGTGAAGTGAAAATAATTAGTTTCGTACCAATGGTAATGTCATTTAAGTTTCTTACAAATCCGAAAATAAGGTGGAATATTAAACACAATGAACATTGGACCATAATTACGCGAGTACATGACAAAAACGTTTATGTTAAACAAAACAGAAGGTACTATTTTTCCTTGCGTAAAAATGTCTTATCGTCATTGGGCATACTAATTTGTTGTGAAACAGTTGATGTAAGCCTCCATGGCCTCTGAATTGGTCGACTCAGTCGTCGGCGAAACAACAACGCCCACTTCAAATCAGCCTATTCAACTCGCTGCCCTACACAAGGAATTTCAATAATTCGAAATACTATCACTATTCGAAATATATTAACTATTATATACACACAATATTTAACAGAATTATATGTTATATTCGTCATAATAATGTTAAATTCGTCAAAAGCATGTATTCACGAAATAAAATGTTTTGAGTAGTATTATATTTACATACAGTACAATATTTTTAAATTACTCGATTATTTTTCGTTTCAATTTTAGACTCCCTCCCATTGGGTAAGCTACTGATGACATGTCTATTAATGAGTGATTTCGATAACACTGCGATATTTACATTGCTGCGTTTGAAATTTGATCAAGTGTTACGGAGCCGTCCAATCGGAACCTTACACGTCACTTCAGTGACGTCATAATGGCGTTGAGCCTTCCGTTTGGACGACACCGTAACAGCTGATTTACTTCAAACGCAGTTCTGTAAAAACCGCCATACTCGTATAATCGTCATACTCGCCGAACGCGAAACCGGAGGATTTTTCATTCGTAATCAGTTTCCGACTGAGTTTTGAGCGGTGTAGTCGGCGTTATGGAGCAACCAAGCGTTGCTGAGGTTCGTAAACGTATTAGTCAAGAACGGAAGAGAAATGTTTTGGAAGAAATAAGAAGCGGCTTGTTAGTCCTAAAAAAGAAAAAACGTGTCAGAAGAGGGGAAAAGTGAAGCTTGGAAGAAGTTCTCACTTGTAGTGGATGCTGCCACTCAGGAACCTGCTGGGTTTGTACAGTGTACTACGTGTGAGACGGTTCTAACATACCAGTCAAGTACGTCAGGTATGATTCGGCACTGCAAAAGCAATTGCGCATCAGATCACCGGCAAGTTGCACTTACAGTATTGAGCAGTGTAAAGCAACGTGTTGTTGATAAATTAGTAGATATGATTGGAATGGATTTACTGCCATTTAATACTTGTGGGAAAATTGGGTTCAAAAACTATTCGCAGACACTCATCAACGTTGGCGCCACACATGGGAAAGTCAATGTCGAAGACGTTCTTCCACATCCTACCACCGTGTCAAGACACGTCAAAGAAAAGGCCAACAAAATACGGGCGACAATGATTCCCAAACTAAAAAGTGCCATAGCTAAAAAGATGTGTGCTTTAGACGCCGACCTGTGGACTGACAATTACAAGAAGAGACATTTTTTGACTGTGACATCACATTATATCAATGATGACTGGGACCTAGACACACTAGTTTTGGTAACAAATGAATTTCCAGATGTGCCGAAGACAGGAGAGAACATTCGGCACGAAATTGAAGAGAGATTGCTCGATCTAGAAATTGACAGGCATACCCTTCAACAATGTCACTTTGTTACCGACCAAGGAGCTAATATGAAAAAGGCACTTGAATGTTACAACCGTTTGCCTTGTTTTGACCACTGCCTCATGACTGCCCTTCGACACACATTTCAAGACAACTTTTTAGAAGAAGAAACTCCTGAAGTATTGTCTTGTCTACAATCAGCAAGAGCTATAGTAGGCTATTTGAAGAGGTCGGGTGACTCGGCGCGACTGGAACACTCCGTCAGACAAGAAGCGGTAACGCGATGGAATAGTGTATTGTTGATGCTCATTTCCATTATAAGTCAAATTCAAGAGATTCGAGAGCTTCTAGAATCCCGCAGACAATCGAAACTCTTAGAAAATTTTAATGAAGAATGCGTGCGAATAATTTTCTTACTCCCTTTAGAGAAGCTAGTTTAGATTTAGAAAAGGGAAAAATAACCACTCTTGAACGTGTGTTGCCCTGGTACAGAAGACTGTTGGATCATTGTGAACCAAAAGACAGCGACAATGAAGTAAGTAATATTTTCAAACATTATGATAATTTTCAAAGTGCCAACAAATTACTTTAATGAAATTATGTGCATGTTTCCATCCTTTATAGATTCTGGAAAAACTTAAAAGGAGAGCAGCGCATTTCGTAAGAGAGAAGTGCTACATAGATAAAATGCATTATGTTGCCACGGTTCTGTGGCCATCAAGGCGACATTTGAGGAAATTGACATCTGAAGAAAAGCAAGTCGCTTATACTGAAGTTCGGAGATTGTGCTCAGAAGTGGCAGTTAATGGTAAGCTTACTTCACTGAAATAAATTGGTTATTTTTTATTAATTTATTGTTTAGAAATAAATTAGCAAACAAATGAATTACTAAGTATTTGTGTCCTTCTGCAACTTCTTAGAATGAATATTACGAATATTTAGAACGATTATTACCTGACACCTACTTCTGCAGTACTTTTAGCACCGGAACGGTGCGGTTTCTGCCATCAGTAACTTAAAGTAGCAACAGCTGTTTTGAGAGTCTTTTCAGTTAGCAGTATTAAATTTCCACATGTCATTTTGATAAAGTTTTGCTGAATATATTGGAATTTTCTGTAAATAGTTTCGCTGTAATCACTCTTTTCTCACTAAGCCTTGGGCAAATTGTAAGGGGACAAGAATTCAGTACCAATGTTTTCCTTACATTTTCAGAACACAGTGAAGTAAACAGTGAACAACCCGTTAAGAAGTCCAAATTGAACTGGAGTTCGGATGAGGACGAAGAAGATGGGCAAGTCCTTCATGATGAGCTACATAGATACCTTTTGCTCACTAAATCTGAATGCCATTCTGCCGAAGGGGAAATTTTGAAGTGGTGGAAAAAACACGCAGAGGCTTTTCCGAAACTATCAGTTGTCGCCAGAAGAGTTCTTTGTATTCCTGCTACTAGTGCTGCCAGCGAAAGAAATTTTAGCCTTGCTGGGCACTTGTTGTCAAGCAAAAGATCCTGCTTGGAGTCAGATAAGGTGGATGATATCTTACTGATTCATCATAATTTTGTAAGTATTCCACACATATGTTATTACTAGGTATCGGATGGTAAACTAAAACCTGCATTTTACAAAACTGAAAAGCACAAAAATGAAAAAATAAATAGGAAAAAGGCAACAAAAATACAAAAGTGAAAGGGAAAGGCACTAACATATTTCATTGCCCATGTATCTAAATTTAACAGAACATTTGTATTTACACCAAAAAATAGAGGGAAATTAATGATTTTATAACATACCTGAGCAATAGAAAAATACCAAATATTGTAATTTAGTATACTACTAGAAATGACAAAAATGAATGTTCTAATTGTCTAAGAGAGAAAAAGGCAA